>JASDQU010012685.1:47925-61933 GCA_032191745.1 Picea mariana | reverse complement strand
TCCTCATGCAGGGTCACTAAGGCCTTACGCCTTCACAACCGCCTTCCCGGTTCTCGAAGGGATTTTCAAGGAAGGTATTTCTATAGGGAGGTTAAATCGGGGTATTACCTGAGGCTTATAAGGATGTCGTCCTCCCGAGGACCAGACGTGAAGTCTGAATTCGATCAATACGCACACAAATAACGAATTCATGAAGACATAAAACATACGTAGTCTTTCCATCTAAATATATACAGCTACTAGTACTGATCAGAACATCATACAGTCATTCTTATAATGAAATCATTCACAGTTTCACAGCTTATGAGCATAATTATCAGAATAAGCACATATATGTATATATCAAGATGCCAGAGGCAAAACACTTATCAGAGATAACACCAGGGTCAAGCAACTGTTGAGAGGGGTGCTCGTTTCCACCCAACCGTAGGCTTAGCAACTCCTAGCGGATTTACCACTAGCCACCCCCGAACTGAGACCACGATGCTGTGAGACTGCGTCTCTCTGTCTGCCAGTGACCAGGAGCGAAGGTTTCAATCCTCCCTCTCTGCTATCACTCACTCTGCGTAATGCCAGAGTTCCCCTCGCGTCTGCCCCCCAATCGCTTCTACCATACGCCTTATCCTCTTGCGAGGTTGCGTGTGGCACGATTACCCTCGCGCTGATCAGGCCTGACGGCTCTATGAATGGGCAGTTCACCATCCCATCCCTCATCAAGCCGTCCGCCTACCAGCCTGCGAGACATTAAATTCGGGGCCAGCGAGCCGCTTTTGGTTCTCCGGGCAAGTGTAGTCCAAATACGGTATTAATTCTCGGTGGAAGTTAACACCACCTTTTCAGGTGCCTTCCACCGCCATCGTGGTCTCTTTTCTGCACATATCCTCTCAGCAGTCCTGCAATAATTCGAAATGTTATTCACATTCATTGACCTTTTCCTCAAGGTCCATTTACATCACATATTCACATTTATGAGTTTGCCATAGTTCTTGGCCAGTCCAGTTATATTTACAAGCTGGGGGAAACAGGGTGTTACAGGAATCCTCTCAACTACTCCAAGAGTGCTCGCAACAGCCTTCAGAAGGCTCTTGAGTCATTTTCTCCACATTAAAACGTTTCACATGCATACAACTTGATTTACAGGTACAAAAGCCTTTTTCCCAACATAAAACATAGCCCAACAATGGCTACCTTCAAGCCCAACATGGTTGGTGTTCTTCCCAACACTCAACTCTTCCCTTGTTGCCCAAAAACTGCATGTAAAAAACTACTCTCTATGCAAAAACATGATTGTCCAAAAATTGCCCCTTTGGCCATACAAATTTCCTCTCTTTGTTTGCTTGCTTGAATTGACTTACACTCTTCCCCAAGCTTATTGTACTCATGTCCATGCCCATGCCCTCCAATAATTATGGGATGTGACTCCTCTCACCCACCCTCGTATAGGAGTTTAATGATTGGATTTAGGAACACTCAACAACAAATAGAAGGTTTGCCCAATAATAATAATAATAATAATTCAGGAATGTGGGTTGGATTAATACCCATGAATAATCCCCCCTTGGACCCCTCTCTCTTGTGGAATCATAGCCCCTCATTGTTCTTCATCCTTTTCCTATCGCAACCAAAGATTACCATTTTATTAATTATTTCAATGCACATAATATACCATTCGGCCTTCGGCCATATTAAACCAATACGGGTTCTTCGCGCAAACACATCAGCTCACCAGCCTAAATCACATTTATATAGTTACATTATAAATTGCGGGGATTAAAACTGGGGATGTTACACATTATCCCAAGTAAGCAATTTATTATTTAATGCCAAACAAAGGATAATTTGGCATTTCAACAGGGCACTAATTTTCCAGATAAGGATCCACCACCATTTCTTAGCACTTACAAGCTGGGATTTGTGGCTAGCTTTATGTCCTAGCTTAGTTGTGAACTCCCTTGAATTTGGGTTCTTGGACCAACAGAGGGAGTCTCAAACGTCTTCTTCAAGAGAAATAAAATTGGTGATTAGGAGTCTGACGTAGAGGTTAGATTATATAGCAATGTCTCCTTCCAACCCCCAAAAATCAACTAATTTCCAACCAACCATCCCTCTAGGCTGAGGTGAAAGAGTCTTATTGTCGTTCAAAGTGTATAAATTTTGATCCCTCAAGGACTGAATGGGAGGATCAAAGCATCGAAAATTGTTGCCCACCCCTAGCTAGGGATCCTCTCTGAGACGTACTTGCCTCCCATTACCAATTTTCCAAACGGGTCATTCTCCTACCAGTGGGAACACTAACACTAAAGCTATAAGTGATTGTGGTTATTATACATGTAATGTTTAGAATAATTATAAATATTATTATTATTATAATATATTTTTATGTTGAGATTTTGTTTTATATGATCTACAATAAGAGAAGTGAGTCATTATGTTGCTTAATGAAGATAGACGTTTAATATTTTGTATGTCTAGAGAGAAAGAATCAACATAGTGTTTATCTTTCTAACCTTGGAATTATTATAGGCATAATTATCAGATTTCGCTAATGTGAAAATCGAATTGACTAGTTTTGACAAGCTTTTTGTCAAACCAATGTACATCAAACCTTCGAGCCAATGTTAAGCTTGTTCATGCTTGAACTAACTAGTTTGTGGTCCAAACCAAAGGGAGAATTTCTCCTTATCAACCCTTAAAATTTAATTATGAAACAATTTCTTTTTATCAACGTTTAGCTAACAAAAAGCACTTGTTTATGGGTTAGGTGTCTTTCTAACTCGATAACTAGCTCTGTATTGTGCTTTAGGGACCAAAAGACATTGAAATAAATTACACATTAGATTTTTTCCTTTCTTTGAATAAATTCAAGGTTAAAGATGAATTTATGCACCTACTTTCTTCCCTCCCCGATTAACTACATGGGAATGGATAATTTTTTTTATTGATGTATGTAATAAACATAATATTATTGGAAAGTGATAATAAACAAGAACCTTGTAGTTGTATAATACATACCTTTGTTTGCAAAATGTGTGTTTTCTTCCTTAAAAGTAAAATCAATAAAAGATGAGAGCATTGTTCATATTCCTCAAAGTGTTTTTGATGAAACACATATTGGTACAAGTGGTAGGGCAATTGAGATGATCCTTAAATGCATCAAATTGGATGTCATTGTGTAGTAAATCAACTTGGATTTATTTTGATTTTGAATCTATTAAAAATCAAGAGGAATAAAAAAATAATTTTTTTATTGATCAAAATATATTAAATTAAGATAAGTCTATTTTGATATATAGATATAAACATATTTTTATTTAACTATTTTAATATTTAATAGTATTTTTTAAATTTTGTTGTTTAAATATTATATTTAAATAATTTAATTTCATATATACATAAATATTATACATAGGTTGTATTAAATTGTAAAATATATTTTATTAGTCCCTGCTCGGGTGAGAGACTTTAGCTTTTGCTTGGGGTCAACTAATGGGTTTGTTTTGTTATATTATTTGGTTGGTTTTTTGTAGATAATATCGAATATAATGCGCTATATAACCTATGTTCATAATCATTTTGATTTATTTAACCAAAAAATTTCTTATTATCTTGATTCAGTTTTTAAATAAATTTATTTTGATATTTATTAAATATTATAAATCAAAATTTTGATTCCTTTAGAGTTGGTTGATGTGACATTATTGCCCCGGTGTATGAGATTTATTTTTATGAATTGAAAGGATTAAAAAATGAATTTAAAAAATTAAATTTGTGAATTTGTTTGTTTATGAACGTTGTTGTTGTAGTCGATGCCATCCCCAGTGGCGTGGTGATCTGCATGCATAACCACCGTTGCTCACCTCCTTGCCATTTCCTCACCGCCTGGCCCCCGCTCATGTTGCCATCAGCCATTTCGCCTAGATGCATTCTCGGTCTGGTGGGAGATCCTTACCCTTAACATTCAGAAATTTGTTGCATCAAAAAATTGTTGCATGCGACTACAAAGTACAAGCTCTCAGAACAACAACCAAAAATGAATGTACTGATTTAATTTATCATAGTAGGAAGCAAAAACGAATATGCGGATTCAATTGCATAGGAGAAATGAATTCATAGAATGCTTGGAGAAAATGGTGTATCTAACATTTTTAGAGGATGCATGTTTTCAAAATTTGCAGGGAACTGGATGGAACACCCACTCCTTCCCTCGCCGGTGAAATATTCCTCCCCCAGACCACAACTACCTACTCATATTAGAATTTTTATTTTTTTCATATAACACCAATGAGGTACACGCAGAGGGACACTTGAAGGAGCAAAAGCCAGATGGATATTTACAAAACCAAGGATATTTTCATTGCGAATTCAAATTTTGCATCGAAGTGGATGTGGATGGAATGCCCAGTCCCGCCTTGGAATATCGACGAAGGAAAAAGCCATTAAGATCGCTTGTGACCGTTTGAAACGCAGAGGATATAAGATATTCTCACCCTTTCATCTTCTCTTTTTCTTCTGTACTCTGCATTGAATTACATTGGCTCGGCTTGTTTCTTGTCCATGTTTGCATTGGCTCGCCTTGTTTCTTGTCCCATGCATGGCCATGCATGTTGTTTCTGACAGTCCTTTTGTTCTTGGATGTTATTTGTTTTCCATGTGTTTTTACACAGTTTGGCTTGGTGATTTTTTTTTTATTTTTTTTTTCAGAATGTATAACATAAGATATGTGACTAACTAGTGTTTTTAGATTTGTAGGAAGTTAACCACTGGAAGTGGAGGAGCAGGTATACTTTCGCTTGGTAGATAATGGTATACATAGAGCCATAAGATTTGCTTCATGGTTTAACGGTTTTTATTTATTAGTTGTTTCAGACTGAACTTATGGGCAATCGCTAGGGTTTTAACCATTGGCATTGCAATGGATACACAGTCAATCCGGGTAAACCTAGTTTGTTTCTAATTTCTTTGGCAGTTCTTGCTGATTGGTTTTGCCCTAATTCGAAATGAACTCACATATGCAGCAACGGGTTAAAAGAAGGGTTCACCATCGAGGAAGAAGACGAGACAAGGGTTATTATGTTTTTGTTTCAATCGAAGAGCATGATGACTTCAACGTGTTTTTTTTTTTTTTTTTATCATTTATATATAATCACAATGGTTGCATACCATACCATACATTACCTAGTTTTAAAAGCATTTGCAGTACTCTATTCCCCGTGCTCTCTTATTTATTAATTTTTATCTGTTAGAGGCAGAGGTAGAGGCGGTGTTTGCAGTCAAATTGATGAGATGAGATGAAATGAAATGCCGGAGAAGGAGAAAGGATGAAGGTTACAATCAATCTTTTTCTTATTTACTTTATGTGAAGTTGGCAAACTCGTGAATGGTGGTTCATAATAATTCAAAGATTATACCAAAATGTGAAAGAAACTAGATAGTTGCAACAAATCATGTTCATTGTTTCCATATTTTTGGGGAAGAATCAATAATGAAAGCTTCATACCCAGACTTTCTGTCACATAACATGAATTTGCACCAAATATCAAATACTACTTACATGTTTCACCATTGAAACATTGATAGAGAGTAAGGCTTCAATCCCTACTATATTGGCATACTCAAATCTCCAAGCTACATCTTCAAGCTCGATTCCACGATATCACACTTCTAAGTTCCACTTCTAGCTGCGGTAATAGAAACCAGAGTTTTATGATTTCATTTGGTCGGAAAACTATACTAAGACCCGCAATTAATTTGGTGCAAGCTCTCCACCCGAATATCCCTTTAACCTACTCGTTTTCCCTTCTTAGCAAGGGACGATCCCTCTAGTACAACGAACCCACAAACCCAACATCCTCAATCCTTTAAACATGTACAAGATACGCTCATTCCTGTAAAAAATTAAGTTCATTCTTGAAAGCCTTGAGCAAATTCTGTATTAATGGATTCTGGAGAAATTTTTTGGATCTAAGATGCCAAAACCTCAAAAATCTCTGTCAGTATCAACAATAACTTAAATATCATTCACTAGTCTCAAAGGCACACGATTTTGCTAGTTCTATGTTGGTTATGAGAGGACTGATACCTCCAGTTCTGTTGACCGCGAAATCAATATAATCAAGCCTGCAAAAAACTACAAGACATCCATCCATTCTCAACTCATGTTTCTGAGAGCATTTTATATTAAGCTTGATGACTACATAAGTGGTTTATTTCCTCTACTGATTTGGCTAACTACTTTGATGTAAATGCTGATTATTGAGTAAATTTTTCTCATGTAATAGCATGCTTAATTGTTTTTGCTGATTCTGGTGTGCGCTTTGTAGCTGTAGAGTCTGGACATTCCGCTGAGCATTTTGCATTTTCTTACAAATCTTGCACGTTTGAGTATCGTAGCTCTACAGGTGAGTTTTCATTTTGGTTCTTTAAGAATGCACATCTTTTGCTCATTTTCTTGTTGGTGTTGTAGCCAATATTCCATTATCTCTGGATGCATTCGATGTGCAGGAGCTTCTATTGCATGACATGTATCTCCCTAGGTGGCAACGAGATGTGCAAGTGGAAGTGCAGGGCGTTGGCAGAGATGTCAAAGTCGACTGCAGTGATCAAACTTTTTTATTTAAGTTATAAAGTGTTTTGAAGTGTTTAGTTCAGAAACCCACTTTATTATGGAATACTAAGGTGCGTGTCCAAATAATAAAGAAATGAATAAAATATTTAATTTGTAATTTAAATTTGTACAATGGTAGCACTCGTAGAATAAACCATGGAATATCTCTTAATTTGGATCTACGACAAGTCAATGTGTATCAAGAACCATATAAAAAGAACGAAGATGGAAGTCTAAAACAAAAGCCAATGCAATATTGCAATATTATAAAGAAAGATATCACTGGCATATTCTATGTCATAAGAATATGAATATCACAGGCATACCATTACTCCTAATATATGATCCATGCTCATTACTAATGGCCATTATCAATCAAGCCTATCTAAATATATCTAAATATATGTAGTTGAACCATAATATAGATGTTGGTTCTCATTTACTTTGAAGGATGCTTTGAGAAACTGATATAATTTAACTCTAATCTCATATATATAGTTTGCATGAACAATATAACAATGTCAATAACAATAATAAATATATATAAATATATGTAGTTGAACCATAATATAGATGTCAGTTCTCATTTCCCTTGAAGGCCGCTTTGAGAAGCTGATATAATCTAACTCTGATCTCATATATATTTTGCATGAACAATATAACAATGTCAATAACACTATTAAATTGTCTTAAGAATTTTTATTTTTAAAAACAAAAAACAGTGTAACGAGATAAGTGTAGAATAATTATTCGCAAGGCTGCACAATTTAAATCTATTAAACAAGTACTATATACTCATATATTTTAAGACGGTAATTCCACAAATACTCATTACATAATATGTATCTACATCTAACTTATATAATTAATCTCTTTCTATCAATATAAATATTACAATTATTCAAAGAGTTAAGTAATTACTGGGTAAATTTTATTTGAGAAACCAAATAGTATGAATTGATTAACTTAAAATTTTAAAACTTGTGATTTAATTTGATGAAGTTAAGTAAGATTTGATGACGAGGATAAAAAAAAATGAAAACAAGAAAATAATCTAGTTAAATAGGGTTATTGATAAATTCTCAGGCAGTAATCATCTACGAGACGTCAAGAAGCAATTTTACATAGTGAATCTACATGATTATGAAAACAAGGCAGGGACTAGCTGCGTTGCAACTATTTGCTTTATCTTTTTTTATCTTGAACACAAACACAAACACATTATTGATATATTAAATATAATATATATCTAACTTTGTTTCATCAAAGTACAAAGAAATTGAATTTAAAACATTTATGGGAAATAAACTATAACCATAAAACTATATAATATCTGATCTACATTTTATTAGTCCCTGCCAAAGGCTTGGGACTATAGTAATGAGTTGCCCTTTGACTATGTATTAGTTTATTGTTGACTTTATATTTATGTGTTATATCTAGTGTGTAACATAGGGAATCAATATATATACATTTTTTTAATAATAAAAAATATAATTTTCTAAAATTTAATTGGTTGATATCTTTGAAGTGTTATTGTAGGCTTCACGTCATTCAATGTATAAAATTGATTATACAATTAATGGATTTGACAAGAAATGGAGGGAGCATACTGTTTGCCAATATTTATTAGGGCCCACTGTACCATGGACAATGAGTCCCACCCCAATCTCTTATACGCCATAATAAAACCTCCCTTCTTAATTTAATAAGAAAGTTCACTGGGCGTCGATATGAGAATCAGAGTGAAAGGAGGAGAACACACTTCACAGGTCTACGCCATTCAACAGAGCATTGCGAAGGCCCTGGTTGCCTTCTACCAGAAGTACGGTATGACAGGACTCTTCTGGTGGCGAATCCCAAGCGCTGCGAGCTGAAGAAGTTCGGAGGCGTGCACGTTTCCAGAAATCTTATCGTTGAAGTCCTATTTTTGTTAGGGTATTCGAAACATTTTTTGATATTTTTGAAATCAATTTGATTATTTTCATTATGTTTTATAATGAATAATATTTTATCTATTTCTTATTTTTAATATTTATAGTAAATTTTAGTATATTATTTGTTGATAGTGAATATTATTTTATTTTGGGATTTTTAATGTTTATAGTAAATTTTAGTATATAATTTCTTATTTTTATATGTATTATTTAAAAAAATTAAATTAATATTAAATAATATGAAATGTAAAAGAAAATATTTTTATAAATTAAAATTTAGGGTTTTGGTTAAAGATTTATCTTTATAAATAAAAAAATTTGAAAGATTTACTAGTTTTTGATGGATAGATAAATAATAGTTTTGAAAATGTAAAAAAAAAACTACTATTATCTTTGGAACATAAAAATATCTCATCATTAATATAAAAAATAGAACTAATATAAAGTTTTTTTAATTTTTTTTAAATAATAGAACCAATTTAAGTTATTCACATCACACAGTTTTATATTTGTATATACATATATATAATCTAGATAAAAATATATAATTGTGTGATGTGAATAACTTAAATTAGTTCTATTATTTAAAAAAATTAAAATAACTAATATTGTCTTTCCAATATAGAGATATTTTATTATTTTAATTTAAATACAATTTTAAATAAATAGATTTTAAAAAACCAAATAAAGGAAATTTAGCTTAAGGTTCATTATACATTTTGAATAACAAACAACCTTCAATTATTATCTTTTGACAAACAAATTCATTACTTGTGCATTTAGTTATATTAAGTTTCATTGTTCAATATGTATTTCCCAACTAATTAGGCAGGGATTGCGTTGCCATGCAACCCTTGTTAATATTGGAAAACTATGTCTCAATACAAAAATATGACTTGGCATATATACAAAGATGAAAGCATTCACATTCACATATGAAATATGTATTATGATACTTATTATACCTGCCAATAGGCATGGTATGTAGCTTTGAGTTAGGCATGGTATGTAGCTTTGAGTTAGGCATGGTATATAGCTTGGCTTGCTCCTTCTGGAGAGTGGTTTCCAGCGACAACATTTGGCAAAGGGTTATCAAAGATAAATATTTAGGTGACAGACCCCTCACCTCTTGGCTCCGTAAGCCTTGTTTATTTCAGCGATGGGCATCCCCCTACTGGAAAGGGCTGGTCTCCTCCTCTCATGTTATTCTACATTGGCTTCGTTGGCGTCCTGAAGCGGGTGAAGAAATAAAAATTGGCAGGGAAAAAATAATTGGCCTTGATGAAAAATCAATTCTCTCCTTACAGCTCAGGTCCCATTTGCTTTCCCTGAATCTGACCTCCCTTGCGCAACTGAAGAAGGTAACCGGTGCCTTTCCTCTACCGGATTTTTGGTTACATAGTAGTGAGCTGGCTCTCGGTGGGCCATTAGCTCAGGAATTCGATTCTTATACGATAGCTTTAAGATGCTCGGGCCTCTCTCTCTCTGTCGCTCGAGATGCCCTCACCTGGACTGGGGGAGACGGATCTGGCAGAGTGGTTGCCAAAAATGTCTATGATGCTCTGCTGTCGGAGAGGAAGATCGTGGCACAACCATGTTGGCTCAGCCGCTTATGGTCCTGGTCACTCTCACTTAAGCATAAATTATTCTTTTGGCTTTGCGCTAGTGACAAAATCCTTACTTGGGAGTTGCTTTGCAGAAAAGGTTGGCAGGGTCCGGGCTTTTGTGTGCTTTGTCGCAGAGCCTCGGAGGACCTACACCACTTGTTCACTCACTGTTCTTTTGCCCAAGCGATTTGGAATCGTATTCTGCAACATTACTCCCTTTCTTTCCATTGGACCGACGACACCTTTTCGGAGTGTTTCTTCTCCTGGTTCACTGTCCAAGCAGCGCCTCCTTCGCTGGCTGTCTTCGTTTACTGGCAAGTTTGGATTGAACGTAACAGGGTCCTTTTCGAGGACGCCTCTCCCTCCCTTCAGGCGGTCTTTTACAGAACGCTGGCCTCTTTTCAGTGGAAGCAGACTACCGTCAAGACACTTCCTTTTAAAGCGGTGGATACTTTCTTGCCAGAAGGTTACTCGGTGGCATTTTTTGATGGAGCGACTCTGTCCACAGGCTCTTGTTGTGGTGCTGGAGGCACCTTCAAATCCCACCCACAGCGGATGACAAAGTGGTTTCTAAATTGTGGCAGGGGATCGAACACCAAAGCCGAGCTCTTGGGCTTATGGGCCACTCTTATGATTGCTTCCTGTTGGTCCCTAAATCATCTACATGTTATAGGTGACTCGAAAGTAATCATTATAGGTGACTCGAAAGTAATCATTGACTGGATCAACAACAAGAGTAGTCTTCAATCCATCCATGTGGAAGGATGGAAACAAAAAACGCAACAATTGGCCCTCTCCTTCTACGACATCACCTTCCGTCATCTTCCCAGATCGTTCAATTCTAAGGCAGATGCACTTTCAAAGCGTGCTCTTAAACAAGTGATCGACAGACTATCAATCTTCCACTGTGACAGAGATCTGGAGAGTCCGACTTCCTCCTACAATCTCTTTGAACTCCTATGAAAAATTCGCCTTTCTTTGAGATATGTTCAGTGAACTTTGGATGCTGATTTGCTTTCTGCCTGTTCGTGTGGTAATGGTGGCTGTCATCTATTGATCAGCCGATAGCTTTGCCTTTGTTTTTGCTGTCTGAGCATGAGAAGAGTCGGAGGTTTTTGTTCTGGGATAATTGTTCATGCCTTTTGACTGTTATTTGACTTCCTGTTATTACCTGGCAGTTTTGTATTTTCTTGTAAGACCCTGTCCGATCTGTTTATAGAACGAAGCTGGCTATGGTTCTTTTTCAGCGAATTGTAAATGATTTTATAACACTTATAAAATTGAGATAATTTCTTCCGGGAAAAAAAAAGGCTTGACTTTCTATTAGTTCATGGTTGACCATAAAATATACACCCCTTTATCCAAAGTTTTAAAAAATATTTATTTATTTTAAATTTTAAATCTCATTTATGTGACATCTTATTGGCCAAAAACTTTGAAATCTTATTGGTGCATTCACTTCCCCCAATGTTATTGTAATAAATAGTTCTTGTTTTTTTATATATATTGTCAAAAGTTGGTGGCCCATCTTGTTAAATAAATATGGTTGTTCTCATGGGTACCTTTTTCCTAGTCACATTTAAATAAAATAAAATAATATTTTGTATGTAGGATTTAAATGGATGACAATTGTACTTTTTCTTTCACAATTATTTGAGTGTTAAAGTTAAAATAAAATAATATAATATTTTGTACAATTCAAAGTTGATGGCATTTGTATTTTTTTTTCACGGGTTAAACTTAAATATAAGTTTTATTTTTATATTACAAATTTCGAGTGTTAACCTTAAATATAAGTTTGAGCGTTTTACAATGTATATCTAAATGTTTTATGAAATTGGGTTTTTTTAAATCATTCAAAATAATGTGAAGGGATATTGGTTATTATATCTGTCGCTTGCCGTGGTATATAGTATTGGATATCCTATTGATAGTCTATTAGCTGGGGTTTGACCAAAATAATTTTGAGCATTTTTAAAGGTATAACATTACAATTTGATTTTTAAAATTTAATTTTTTTTTTTAAAACATTTTTCTAAATTGTGATTGGTTGTTCAAATGCATCTCTTATTGCCTACTGATAAAGACTTCATCGATAGGTATACGCTGCCATGCAGCCTTGTTAATATTGGATATCTATGTCTCAATACAAAAAATGACTTGGCATATATAAAGATGAAAGCATTCACATATGAAATAGGTATCATGATACTAAAAGGTATATGCTATTAAATTGAATAGATGTGTATAAATACATGAGAATCACTTACTATTGGTGGCCATGGTAGGTATTAGGATAGTAGAAAGATATATGTTATTGAATTGAAAAGATGTGTATAAACAAAGGAAAATCACTTATTATGGGTGGCCATGGTAGATATTATGATAGTAAAAAGGTATATGTTATTGAATTGAAGAGATGTGTATAACTAAAGGAGAATCATTTATCATTGGTGGCCATGGAAGATAAACAATGCAAATTTGAATTTTCTTGTTATGATAGATATTATGATAAACAATGCAAATTTCAAATTTGAATTTTCTTGTTATGATAGGTATTATGATGGTATGTGTATAAATAAAGGAGAATCATTTATCATTGGTGGCCATAAAAGATGAACAATGTAAATTTGAATTTTCTTTTTTCCATTAGAACAATATTTTCATCATTTATATAAAGTAGAGGATAGTAAACACCATCTTGATGTATATATACTAATTTTGAAAAATATATTAATATTATGTAAGAAACTATTGTGAAAACAATATATTAAATAGTTATTTTAACTAATTTTAATAGTGTGGCAAATTATATGGAGGAAATAAATAATATATTAAATTGAATGGCATTTTCATACTTTACAACAAAATAGAGGATAATACACACCATTTTGATGTATACATAATAATTTTGAAAAATATATTAATACTATGTAAGAAACTATGGTGAAAAAAGAAAAAAAGAATATTAAATCGTTTAATAATGTGACAAATCACACTTGGAAAATAATATATTAAATTGAATGAGATGATATTGTTTTGGATACATCTAACTATTAATAAAAAGTAGTGAAATATGTAGGAGTTATTTAGTTTTGTAGAAATTTCTCTTCAAATTGTAAGAACTCGAAGATAAAAAAAATTAGAGTTTTCATTAATCTAAAATTTTAATTAAATATTTTATAATTTAAATTAACTCAGAATTAGGCAAAACTTCTATGAACATTCTTCCACCATGTATGGACCTTAACTCTATTCATTTGTTACAAGATTAACTTACTTTGAATATATATATATATATATATATATATTTACACTTTGTAAATGGTCATGTTTACTTACCCGGAAACATTAATGCACTAATCATGGGTCACATGGGTATAATAATGAGGAATACCCCACAATATAATGAGAATGATCCATTTGTAAGTGGAAGTAGATTCCTCCCCAAACCAGCTCACCAATGCTCTTGTTAAATAGTGGAAAATATACATGTAAAGTAAAAAATAAGATTAAAAAAAAATAAAGAAGTTAAAATACTATTATGAATTTTTATCCTAGGTTGCAAGATGCATTCATTAGCAATATAAATACATTGAAAAATTGATACAAATAAATGAGCTTAGATCAAGCCTTAACCTAAATCAAGGTTGATTTACGCTGATGTTGACTTAAAGAGACCGAAGTTGGGTGGGCTTAAGGAGACCACCATTTCTATCAATTTATGGCAAGCGGTGTGAAATCACATTATATAAGGCATGTTGGAATGAATAGAGAGACATAAGAAACTAAGCCACCCTTAAGCCTAACCCCAATACAGATGCTCCGCCACACAAGCCTGATGCAAAGAGCGTGACTTT
>JASDQU010012685.1:31334-47905 GCA_032191745.1 Picea mariana | reverse complement strand
GGGTACCTTTTTCCTAGTCACATTTAAATAAAATAAAATAATATTTTGTATGTAGGATTTAAATGGATGACAATTGTACTTTTTCTTTCACAATTATTTGAGTGTTAAAGTTAAAATAAAATAATATAATATTTTGTACAATTCAAAGTTGATGGCATTTGTATTTTTTTTTCACGGGTTAAACTTAAATATAAGTTTTATTTTTATATTACAAATTTCGAGTGTTAACCTTAAATATAAGTTTGAGCGTTTTACAATGTATATCTAAATGTTTTATGAAATTGGGTTTTTTTAAATCATTCAAAATAATGTGAAGGGATATTGGTTATTATATCTGTCGCTTGCCGTGGTATATAGTATTGGATATCCTATTGATAGTCTATTAGCTGGGGTTTGACCAAAATAATTTTGAGCATTTTTAAAGGTATAACATTACAATTTGATTTTTAAAATTTAATTTTTTTTTTTAAAACATTTTTCTAAATTGTGATTGGTTGTTCAAATGCATCTCTTATTGCCTACTGATAAAGACTTCATCGATAGGTATACGCTGCCATGCAGCCTTGTTAATATTGGATATCTATGTCTCAATACAAAAAATGACTTGGCATATATAAAGATGAAAGCATTCACATATGAAATAGGTATCATGATACTAAAAGGTATATGCTATTAAATTGAATAGATGTGTATAAATACATGAGAATCACTTACTATTGGTGGCCATGGTAGGTATTAGGATAGTAGAAAGATATATGTTATTGAATTGAAAAGATGTGTATAAACAAAGGAAAATCACTTATTATGGGTGGCCATGGTAGATATTATGATAGTAAAAAGGTATATGTTATTGAATTGAAGAGATGTGTATAACTAAAGGAGAATCATTTATCATTGGTGGCCATGGAAGATAAACAATGCAAATTTGAATTTTCTTGTTATGATAGATATTATGATAAACAATGCAAATTTCAAATTTGAATTTTCTTGTTATGATAGGTATTATGATGGTATGTGTATAAATAAAGGAGAATCATTTATCATTGGTGGCCATAAAAGATGAACAATGTAAATTTGAATTTTCTTTTTTCCATTAGAACAATATTTTCATCATTTATATAAAGTAGAGGATAGTAAACACCATCTTGATGTATATATACTAATTTTGAAAAATATATTAATATTATGTAAGAAACTATTGTGAAAACAATATATTAAATAGTTATTTTAACTAATTTTAATAGTGTGGCAAATTATATGGAGGAAATAAATAATATATTAAATTGAATGGCATTTTCATACTTTACAACAAAATAGAGGATAATACACACCATTTTGATGTATACATAATAATTTTGAAAAATATATTAATACTATGTAAGAAACTATGGTGAAAAAAGAAAAAAAGAATATTAAATCGTTTAATAATGTGACAAATCACACTTGGAAAATAATATATTAAATTGAATGAGATGATATTGTTTTGGATACATCTAACTATTAATAAAAAGTAGTGAAATATGTAGGAGTTATTTAGTTTTGTAGAAATTTCTCTTCAAATTGTAAGAACTCGAAGATAAAAAAAATTAGAGTTTTCATTAATCTAAAATTTTAATTAAATATTTTATAATTTAAATTAACTCAGAATTAGGCAAAACTTCTATGAACATTCTTCCACCATGTATGGACCTTAACTCTATTCATTTGTTACAAGATTAACTTACTTTGAATATATATATATATATATATATATATTTACACTTTGTAAATGGTCATGTTTACTTACCCGGAAACATTAATGCACTAATCATGGGTCACATGGGTATAATAATGAGGAATACCCCACAATATAATGAGAATGATCCATTTGTAAGTGGAAGTAGATTCCTCCCCAAACCAGCTCACCAATGCTCTTGTTAAATAGTGGAAAATATACATGTAAAGTAAAAAATAAGATTAAAAAAAAATAAAGAAGTTAAAATACTATTATGAATTTTTATCCTAGGTTGCAAGATGCATTCATTAGCAATATAAATACATTGAAAAATTGATACAAATAAATGAGCTTAGATCAAGCCTTAACCTAAATCAAGGTTGATTTACGCTGATGTTGACTTAAAGAGACCGAAGTTGGGTGGGCTTAAGGAGACCACCATTTCTATCAATTTATGGCAAGCGGTGTGAAATCACATTATATAAGGCATGTTGGAATGAATAGAGAGACATAAGAAACTAAGCCACCCTTAAGCCTAACCCCAATACAGATGCTCCGCCACACAAGCCTGATGCAAAGAGCGTGACTTTCAGGCGCTCAAAGTATTAATTCCGACTAAATCCTTGTCGCTATGTCCAAAACACTGTCGAGCAATAAGGAAAAGCAAATTAACGGACAAACTTTTACCTACCCATAAACCATTGAGTTCATCAATTCATAATCCTTCAACATTAATAGAGCTAAACATCAAGAAGAAGCTCACTTCATTCTCTTCATAAGCTCCAAAGCTATTGCTCCTCCAGTACACAATAAATAAGTAGAATTTTAATTTTTTAATTATTTTCAATTTTAAATAATCAAATCAATAAAAATTAATAATAATAAAAAAATTATATTTAAAAAATTTAAAATAATATTAATAATAATAAATAATAAGATATCAATATTACACAATTAAAAAAAAGCAATAATAACATTTTTGAGATAAAATAACCAGAATAATAACATTTTAAAGATAAAATAATGAGATATTATAATTAAGTCTCGTGTATTTTTGGGAAATTTCTAGTAAAGCAGTGAAGTAACAAGATTTTTTATTATAACTTTGTAAATAAAACAATGTAGTAACATAGTTTTTATGGCATTTTGTTCAAAGTAGTGAAGTAACAAGATTTTGTTTACACCATTATCACAAATAAATTTTGGCATCATAATATTGGTGGCTGGAGAAGACACTTGTGGTCTTCGAACATAGCTCAAAAAATCAAATTGTTCACCTCGCTAGCCATTGAAAACAAAATTCTTATTTGAGACATATTGCAACGGAAAGGTTGGGAAGGACCCAGTATTTGTCAACCGTGTTCAAGTGATGTAGAGACAATGTTGCATCTTTTTGTTAAGTGTTCCTTTACAAGACAAGTCTGGGATATGATTATTTATGAACAAAAGTTAAATTATGTCTGGGAAGGGAACTCTTTAATTGCTTGGTATGAATATTGGGCTAAAAAAGAGAGAAACTATCTCACCCTTCCTTCACTGGTTTGCTGGTTTGTTTGGCTGGAACGAAATAGGAAAGTTTTTGAAAATGGGAACTCTTCTGTAAGCGCAGTTGTTTACAAAACACTCAGTATTGTTGTAAACTCGATAGTCCCAACAAAAGTGGCGATCCAAAAAAAAGTCAAGATCCACATACTTGAAGGCTCACCTACATGTTGTTTTGATGGAGCAATGCAGTCAAATGGTCTTTAGAGTGGAGCAGGGGGATTGATAAGGATAACTGAAAATTCTTATTACAAGTGGACCTTCAACTATGGTCTAGGAACCAACAATAGGGCAAAATTACTCGGAGTCTGGGCTACACTAAATCTGGCAATTAGATTCAACATTGAAGCATTACAAATATTCGGGGACTCCAAAATCATAATTGACTGGTTGAATAGCAGAGGTAAACTTTAGGTTATTTCTCTATTGGGCTGGAAGGATAGAATCAGAGAGCTACAATCCACCTTTAGGAAGATCAACTTCACTCATATCTATCGAGAGCATAACAAGGATGCTGATTTACTTTCAAAGTCCGCACTCCAGAAACAAGAAGRAAAAATCACATACAACAACTGGGTTGATAAACATGARGGCCCCACTCACTTTCTTAACCTCTTTTAGTATTTARCCATCTATAGTGTTTAAAATTCTATTTTAGYAGTGAAAGTTWGATAGTTACTTTTTTTTGAGGACACTCTTATTTATTTAATTAAGGGACACACATAATCACAGTCCTTTCATTATGTTTACATATGGATAAGATCTTACTATTTGCAACAAACCTAGTACAAAATGTTTTTTCATAGTTTTGAAGGTYGAAAGAAACATTGAAGGTTGTATGTCAATGGCTCACTTATTTGCCATATAAACAAATTATATATTAATATAATTAGCAATTTTTCTACCGAAACAAACAAAACTTTTAATTAAAACTTTGTAAATGCTTGTAGCTTCAATATTCTAAAATAGATATTAAAACTATTGAAAAAATACATAAAACTTACTAACATTAAACAACCAACAACCATCTGATAAATATTATATAAATTAAAACATAAATTATAAAATTTGAAATGTAACGTTTATTATTAACATTGTTGGTGCTTCGGCACCAATAAAATAAATAAATGTCGACAGCAGCATTAAGCATCAGTGGGGTTGAAAAAGGTGCGTACAGCGGCGAGTAAGTGTGTTTATTAAATATGAATACACAACGGAGGCAACTTCCGGGAACCTTCCTCTCCTCCGTTTATGCTGCTGCTTCTGTTTTTTAGATCACAACGCGACTGTAACAATAAGGAGGGGCAGTTTCCGCATCGCTCGTCCTGGAAGTTGTGGGAGCGGTATTCGATTCCCGCCAACACCAATTCCAACACCAATTCTGACAACCTGTTACTTTGTATCTCTAATTCTGATAACCTGTTGTTTTGTATATCTAGATCTCTCCTTCCCATGTATGCCTTCGCTTTCAGCCGAAAGGCACGCGCCGCTTCATTATTGGATCCATTCAACTTAGACAACAATCTTCTTGACGAAACGATGATATTTTTCCCGCAATATTCACACTACAATTAACAGATTAATCTTTGCTGCAAACATTCACAGGTTAGTGAAAGTTTATTTTTCTTGGAGGTTTTCAGAAATGTTCGAATAGATGTACAGTTTGGTTCATTTCCTTTCATTTTTACTTTTTCCCTTGTTAAAGAAATTAGACCGACCAATGCATATTAAACCTAGAAAGGGGAATGTCTGCTTCTTTTTTTTTTATGCGTTTTGCATCTTAGTCTGGGCTATTGTACGGGCAGATCTCTTCCAGGTGCGTCATATTCCGTGCATCTTAGTTTCAAACCTAGAAATGAAGTTAACTCCATGGAAAATAGAGCGGTTGCGGCGTGAGGTTTAGGGCGGTTTCCCACAGGAGGTTGTGGCGATATGAATTGTTACAATAGCGTGGAATTTGACGATTTTTTAGCTATTTTGCGTTTTCTTCCAGTAAGATCAGCCATTTTGCGCCTTGTTTCATAAAATTCATAGGGACGAGTTTAATTATGTTAAATCTTCTCAGATAGCTGAAATTCAAGTTACGAACTTGCAAAAGACATCAGACCTGCAGTTTTTTTCCAATTAGTTTATTACAGGCCGCTTCCCACGCGATATATATATATATATATTGAATACAATGCTTCCTTAACTATGAATTTAGCAAAATATGTACATTCAGAACATTTTATATGAAAAAAACTGGCCAGCAGCCACCGTAAAGTAGTAGCTTCTGGAACTGATAGACCTAGGTTGCTTAATAGCTAATACAAAAATGCCTTCAAGGCTTACAAAACAACTACTTCAAAAGTCTGTGTAGAACTCGTTTCCGATCTGCATCGGAAACTTGGAAATGCCAATCCGCACCGGAAACTCAAAATTTCTGATCCACATGGAAGCCTCGGGAAATCGCACAGGAAACTGCATTGTTTCCCCACAAACTGCAAGCTGGAAATTAAACATAAACAGATCCCACAAACTGCAAGCTTTCACAAACTCCAGATAGCCCAAAAATCTTCATCTTAGCCCAAAACTCTTCATCTGAGTCATGGCAGACTGAAGACAATTTAGTATTCTAAATTGATTCAGATGATAGTAGGACATCGACAACCACTACAAGGACCATTTCAGTGGCATTGCTACTTTGAACAGGGTCATGATAGACAGACCTATTATTGTCCTGACGATCACATGTTCGTTCTGCACGTTTTTCCATAGTCCCATGATTAGCATCACTTTAAGACGTCTATCCTGTGGATGATATTTCATTAGCAGGATGATATGCAATCCCTACAAGGTTGTGGTTAAAATGTGCCGTAGCTGACTTTTCCTAATTGCCTATCTTTAGTGAATTTTCTTTCGAAGAAGAATTCTGAATTTTCTGATTGTTTTACTAAAATCTCTCTCACACACACACGCACACACCATTCTGAAACAACACATGCCCTCCCAACCCTTTATGTCGCGTGTCCAGTATGTCTCTAATGGGTTCTAATATGCAGTGTCAAGCAGTTCCACTTTTTCAACCACGAGAAGTGCATTGCCAGAATTGAGTTGGAAGGTCAAGCAGCTCTAGATTCAGGAAGTGTAGCTATAGACGAGAGGGAAGGATCGAGTATATTGATCCTGTAAATATCACTTCATCAGTTAATGGAGACATTGTACGAACATAATTGGTTATATATCAATGTTCTATTACTGATACTTGTATGCATCAAAAACCTCAAGTTCGTCAAGGGGAATGTAGAAAGAAGGGACAAATTTTGTCAGATGCATCAAAAACCTCAAGTTCGTCAAGGGGAATGTAGAAAGAAGGGACAAATTTTGGCAGACGGTGCGGCTACTGTACGGGGAGAACTCTCTTTGGGAAAAACGTTTTAGTAGCTTATATGCCATGGGAAGGATACAATTTCGAAGATGGAATACTCATTAGTGAACCTTTGGTATATGAAGATATTTATACCTCTTTCCATATCGTAAGACATAGGATTGAAATCTATATGACGAGGCAGGGTCTTGAAAGAATCACTAGAGAAATACCTCATTTAGATGCTCATTCACTTTGCATTTGGACGAAAATGATCTTGTAATGCTAGGATCTTGGATAGCAACAGGTGATGTTTTGGTAGGTAAATTAACACCTCAAACAACAGAAGAATCATTATCTGCGTTGGAAGGAATATTATTACAACCCATATTTGGTATTGAGGTATCTACTACGAGAGAAAATTGTCTCAGAGCACCTATAGGTGGAAGGGGTCAAGTTATTGATGTGAGATGGATCAATAGAGTAGATGATTCCGGTGATAATGCGGAAATAGTCCATGTATATATATCACAAAAACGTAAGATACAAGTGGGTGATAAAGTAGCTTGAAGGCATGGTAATAAAGGTATTATTTCAATGGTTTTTTCCATACAAGATATTCCCTATTTGCAAAAATGGAATACCGGCTTATATGGTATTGAATCCATTAGGGGTACCTTCATGAATGAATGTAGGACAGATCTTTGAATGTTTTCCCGGTTTAGCAGGAAACCCGATAAACAAACATATATAGAATAACACCTTTGGACGAAAGATACGAACGGACACTTGGATGCTCACCATTTGTCTGTCCAGCGTGTTGGACACTTGGGTACTCGCCGTTCGTGTGTTGGACACTCGTGTGACATACATGTGTTCTGTGCAAGAACACATGAACACATGCCCCGCGCTTGTTCAACACACAAACAACATGTGTCCTGATGGGTCCCATGCATGTTGAAAACTCAAAACAACACGTGTCTGACACTTGGGATGCCAAAAAATGTTAATTTTTTATTAAATAATAAAAAACTGTGTGCAGATGTGTCCCGGATTGTCAATGTTTCCTGATATGTGTTTGATGTATGTTCAAAACTCAAAACAACACGTGTCTGACACTTGGGATGCCAAAAAATGTTAATTTTTTATTAAATAACAAAAAACTGTGTGTAGATGTGTCCCGGATTGTCAATGCATCCTTATGTGTGAATATGCAGTTCTATTTTTTAATATTAAAAAGAATACATTTGTATTTTTTACGTGTTAACATGTCCCATGTCATGTGACTTAAAAGCACACACATAAATATAAAATTAGGGTCTCGGGCACCTGATCCCTAAATTTGGAATCGCCGCTGCATCTACACCTGATTCTTCTGCTGATTCTGATCTGCACCCATGATTTGTTAACCTTGTAAATGTTAATTATTGAGCTTAAACAGATAACAGAAGTTAACAGTAGTGTTCTTTAACCTTTAAAAGATAAACTGAAGCACAAGAATTGTTGGAAGAACATCATACACAGAGTGCACAAGTATTTATCTTGGGAAACCCTCAGGTGGAAGAAAACCCAGCAAAACTTCTTGTGATATATTTATCAGTCAAACAAGTACAATGACAGTAAAAGACTTCTCTTCTTGAGAGAGATAAGTCAAAAGCACTTACTGCTGTTTCTGTGTATTCAAATATCTCTTAGCCTCTACCCAGACCTGTAGCTTTTGCTGTTCACTTGATTCTGTAGTTGCTGCTGTCACAAATCTGTTCTGTAGCTGCTTGTTGCTGTCTCAAATCTGCTCTTAAGGCTGCCCTGTAGTCTGCCTCAGAACAGGGTTATTGGTTGCCTCAAATCTGCCCTTAAGGCTGCCTCAGAACAGAGTAAATCTGCTGCCTCAGATTTGTCCTATCTGCTGTCTCAGAACAGAGTAAATCTGCCTCAGAATAAGGCTCTTAGTTGCTGCCTCAGAACAGAGTAAGTCTGCCTAAGAACAGGGTAAGTCTGCTTCAGAACAGAGTAAGTCTGCCTCAGATTAATGTGGTCTCATTGATATGAGGGGCGCCTCCCCTTCCCTTTATATATAGGTTAGGCCACCTAGGGTAAGGGCCGACCTTACGCTAGGGCCGACTTTATCAGAGCAGTTAGAAGAGGGTGGTTAGGGGCCGACCTTATCAGGTCGGTTAGAGGAAAAATATCCTCTGCAGCTGCTTAAATTTCAACAGTAAAAAAAATAACAAAGTCTAGGTCCTGCTGGTCTGCACAGTCCATCGGTAAACAACCCATAACTTAAGCAGCAGCAGGAATCATGCCTGTATTGGGTTGCAAAATATATCTTCAAGTAAATTATCTTTAAATCTCTAGTTAGATTATATATATTAGCTCCACATTTTGGATTCATGAAGTAGATTGTCAGAAACTTGAAGGTAAACATGATACAGATTTCAGTTAAATTTAGTTTGGTTTGCCATGTGAGATGGGAAGTTAAGTTACTCAGATAAAGCTTATGTCAATCTCAGAAGCAGTGGGAAATGGTCCTTACCTTCTCTCAAATTGGTTGACAGAATCCAGTGAGAAGCAGGCATTAAATCAAACAAATTTTAGTCTAGTATAACGAGTAGTTGGAACTTGGAAGTGGCCAAATTTTGGCTGAATTGTGCAGTTCCTTAAAGAACCTTATAACCAGCTACAACAATTCTATACACTTAGGCTAACTTTGCAGTCTCCGATGAGTTAGGTTTGTTAAAATATTATAAGGGTTGCTTCATAGTGGCTATCATGACAGATTCCCTAAAATCAAATGCCACTGTAAAAAGCTTAAAGTTGTCGGGAGGTGTTATAAAAACAGGCATGATTAAGTCAATTAAATTCAAGTTTATGCTTTACGGAAACAGCACGCTCAATGCAAGCCCCTTTGATGCCTATGATAATTTATTTTTAATTTTTTATCTATGAAGCGACCCTATATTTTGCAGACTATATTAATGCAAGCACAGTTAAATTTATTAAAGTAGAAGTCAAGCTTCTTCAAGAAGCTGTTAAAGATTGATATGTTGTCAATCTCGAGTTTTTCATCTAGATTTATTGAATCTCTAGCATAACGACTCAGGAAATCAAATAAAATTATTTGGAGTTTGCTTTGTCATCTTCTGAAAGGGGCAGCTGTTAGTTTAACATAACCAGCTTTCGAACTTTAGTTTTATTCTTGAGGCGACAAGACATGACAAGTTTGTTTAGAATCTCTGGAACATAAGGAAAATTTAGTTTCTTTAGCAAAATCCTCTTCTATCATCAGCCAGCCCATTCTTCGTCATGGTGAAGGCTTTCATTCTGTTTGCCAAAACCCATTTGTATAATCGAGCTGGTTGTTGAGCTTTTGCTGCAAAATTGTAACGATTTCATGGTGATTCTACTAATTAATTTTCAATGACGTTATTATGAAAAATGTTAGTACAGCACACGTTAATATAGGCATATCAACATACCTGTGGTTATGCATGATAATGGACATATGCCTAATGCACATCAATCATGGATCGCGCTCTCAAGTACTGTTAACACCAAAGGTAAATTTAAGCACAGGGAACAGAAACATGATATACTGTGTTTCTGGGATTTGATTTCATGAATTTTTAGCTAGTTTAATATACGTTTTAGAGTAGACTTATACAACTTATCATATTAATTTGAAATATTAGGAAAGGCAGCAGATCATTCTATTAGAGTACTCTTGATGATATTAGGCACTGCTGATACCCTGTTACAGTACATTGTGTTACCTCCTAAGTTCTCACTTGGTGTAAAAGTCTCCTAAATTCAAGTTGTGAAAACCCAAGGGTAAGTTAGGAAACTACCCATTGTCACCTTGATAGTGTTAAGTGTTAGAATTAGGGAAAAAATAGAAAAACAATAATGCTTTTAATTTCTGTTCACTAGATCAGCACATATGAGAAAAGATATAAACAGATCTAAATTAAATTCTGAATATAAACAAAAATTCTGAGTGTAAAAACAAACCTTTAGCTTACCTCCTGGTCAATGAAGGATGTACCTGTCACATGTGTGGATGTAGACCTCTTGAATATGCTCAGAAAATTAGTTTAGGTTCATGGATCAAACATCTAGGGTTTGATCTCTGTCATATAGATTGAAGGACAGTTTTGCCAAGGTATAGACCACAAAAAGGGATGCTGTCCACAGCTGAGACAGCAAAAGCACCACAAAAGGAAACAGTAGGACCTCCAAGAAGAGAACAGCAATACCCTCCAGAACTGAAACAGTAAAACCCTCCACAGAAACAAAAGACAGCACAGGGATAAACTGGACAGCAAGTAGAACACCCACAGGAGCCTCAGCTCACACCCACAGGAGCCTCAGCTCAACTAGTGGCAGCCAAGAGGAGAGGCTGCGGCTCTCATACACAGCTCTGGCAGCCAAAGAAGGGGGCCACGGCACCTGTACTGAGGTCCGTGGCTCTAAAAGCAGGTCCGGCAGCTAGAGAAAACACCAGCAGCACCTCATACACCAGCAGATAGAAGGAGGAAGCCCTTGGTCAAAGCAAGTCCAAGTAAACACCTCAGATCTGAAACAGATGAACCTAAGGAGTGGCTGCACCAACACCAATAGAGAGCAACTGAGGTAGCCGCAGCATAGGAGAGTGAGGGGTGAATGAATGAATTGAAATGCTAGAGGGTAGGGTTCTTTTTATAGCTAGGGAGAGGGGTTAAGGATAATATAAAATATAATTAAATATTGACAATTTAATTAATATAAATATTAATTAAATGTCAATTAATATTAAAGTAAATTATAAAAACCCTTACCACATAAAACAAGAGGGAAAGCAAGACAACAAGCAAAGGGGGAACCTCTTAAGACAAAGTCAAGGGGGGTCCACAATGGAAAAACATGTCCACATGAGTCTCATAATGACTTATAAACTTTATCATCACCGCATAAGAGGGTACATCAACAATGTGGTCATGTCCATCTTCATAGGCACTCCTAGGTCTCATGGACCATCCCGGGAGAGAGGAAGAGGATCACACATCAACACATCTTGGTATTTCACCAAGATCTACCTGGTCAAAGACCAGGTTTCTCTAGAACACATCTGGGGGCCCTAGAACACATCTAGGGTCTTATCCACTAAGGTACAAGACCAAGGATCAACCCATGCATTAAGCAAGGGTTCCCTGGAACACATCTAGGGGCCCTAGAACACATCTAGGGATTTATATCAATCACCAAGGAACACGTCCAAGGATTAATCCAAGCACCGGGCAAGGATTCCCTGGAACACATCCAGGGGCCCTAGAACACATCTAGGGACTTACTGCTTGGTCCAAGACCAAGAACCCCAGTTATATACTGGGGGCAGTCACTAGGGTCTTTTGCCATGGATCTCATTGCTTGGTCTCATACCAAGAAACCCCAGGAGTGTACTGGGGGCCCTAGTCCTCAGTGATTGTCTTATGCCATCCTCCTAGAGAATGGCTCTTGCAGCTGCCCTAATTTCAACACTCCCTCTCAATAAGAGAGGCATTCTTAGCAACACCAAGCTTGTCTCGAAAGTACACAAACTTTTTCAAGGATAGTGGCTTGGTCAAAATTTCTGCGGTTTGTTTTGCCGTCGGAACATACTGAATACTGAGAATGTTCTTTTACACCATATTCCGAACATAGTGGTATCTCATCTCAATGTGTTTCGATTTGTCATGAAACACCAGATTCTCAGAGAGCTTTATACAGCTCTGGTTATCATAGTGGATGACTGTGGGTCCTAGCTCAACACTGAACAAATCTGAAAGTAGCTTTCTGAGCCACACTGCTTCTCTGCTAGTAGCACTTGCAGCAATGTATTCTGCTTCTGCAGTGCTCTGGGCTATGGAGCCCTGTTTCCTACTGGACCAGGAGATCATAGGTGAACCCAAACTAAAACAATATCCAGAAGTACTCTTCCGGTCCAYTGTACTGCCCATCCAATCTGAATTTGTATATCCATGAAGCATTACACCTCCACTGGAAGTTTATCTAAGCCCATAGGCTATAGTCCCTCGAACATATCTCAGAATATGTTTAACAACAACCATATGAATATGCTTTGGTTCACACATGAACTGACTGAGGGCATTCACTGCATAACGAATATCCGGTCTGGTATGTACAAGATACAAGGACCCAATGATCTGTCGATATATGGAGGGGTCTTCCGGATCTGTACCTGTAGCTTGGTCTTGTAACTTCTTCAGGTTAGAAATCATTGGTGTGGACATGGACTTACAGTCCAATATGCCAAATCTGCGGAACACATCAACTGCATACTTTCTCTGTGAGAGAAAGATTTCACCTGGTTTCTGCCACATCTCTAAGCCCAAAAAATAATGCATAAGACCTAAGTCTTTCATTTCAAATTCTACTGAAAGCTCCCTCTTAGTCTGAGCTATCAAATTTTCTTCTCCTGTAAGGAACAGATCATCCACATATAATACTAAGATAACAAGATGATTCTGTACAATCTTTATATAAAGATTGGGATTTGCTATACTCTTGGTGAACCCAAGACTCTATAGAAAGCTGTCAATTCTTCCATACCAAGCTCTTGGAGCTTGCTTCAATCCATACAAGCCTTTCTTGAGTTTGCACACATGGGATTCTTTCCCATGGATCACGAACCCTTTAGGCTGTTCGATATAAACTTCTTGCTCAACTTCACCGTTTAAAAAAGCAGTCTTAACATCCATTTGGTGAAGTTTCCAACAAAAAACTGCAGCAAGAGAGATAATGATCCCGATGGAAGCATATCTGACAACAGGAGCAAAGATCTCGTCATAGTCAATTCCTTCTTTCCGAGAGAAGCCACGAGCCACAAATCTAGCCTTGAATTTTTCAACACTGCCATCTGTTGCATGCTTTATTTTGTAAAGCCATTTGGAGGTTACAACTGATTTGCCATGAGGTCTTGGGACCACTGCCCATACATCATTCTTTAGAATTGAATCATACTCTTCTATCATTGCATCTTTCCACACTTGATATTTGGAGGCTTCTTCAAAGGTGGAAGGTTCTGAGTCAATCACAAGATTCAATTGGGCTATTAGGCCGGACTACTTATCTGGCTTCTTGCTTTCTCTGAAGGTGCCTTTAGGTGCTGCATGCTTTTCTGCTTCTTTTAGAATTTCCCGGCACCAAGCTAGTTTCCTTTTAATAGGAGGTTTCTCTAAGGGAAACTCGATAGTACCCCTTGATGGATCCACTGAAGGCTCTAAGGTCTTCTCCCTCTGCACATCTGGAAGAGGTGAATCTGAAGGTTCTAAAGATGGAGCTTCCTGCTCCTCTGTATCACATGGAAGTTCTCTAGAACGACGAAAAGTTGCTTCTTCATGAAAAGCCACGTCTCTGCTAACCTCAATGAACTTTTGACTTGGGACATAAATTCTGTAAGCCTTTGAGGTTTCACTGTATCCCACAAAAGTTCCTTTCTTCTGGAGGGCTCTAACTTAGTCCTCTTTTTTTTGGGATATGAATGTAGACTAGACTGCCAAAGATTCTCAAATGATCAACTGAGGGCTTTATACTTGTGAAGACTTCTTCTGGAGTTTTATCTTCAAGGGCTTTATGAGGACACCTGTTCTGAATGTAGACTATAGTGCTTACAGCTTCGGCCCAAAGTGATAAAGGTAGATTCTGATCATACATCATTGCTCTGGCTGCTTCATAGATCGTTCTATTCTTTCTTTCTGCAACCCCATTCTGTCGGGGATTATAAGGCACAGTCAGCTCCCTCTTAATCCCGAAAGCTCGACAGAGTTCATCATACTTGTAGGAGTCAAATTCATTTCCATTGTCTCTTCTTAAAACCTGGATGTGTCTACCTGTCTGATTCTCAACAAGATTCTTGAAATCTTGAAATCTGCTGAAAGATTCATCTTTAGTCTTCAAAAAATAAATCTAAGTTTTACGAGAACAATCATCAATAAAAATGATATAGTAGAGACAACCATTCATTGATGGAGCAGTTATAGGTCCACAAAGATCAAAATGAATAAGATCTAAAATGCCATTAGTTTTTCTATTGCTGTGAGGGTAAGCTTTCTTAGTATTCTTACCGAGAGCACAACCTCTACAAACACTATCATGCTCAAATGAAAACACTGGCATACCTGTTACCATCTTTTGCAAACCTGGAAGTGTGTTGTAGTTGAGATGTCTAAGCCTTCTGTGCCAGAGCTTGCAGGGGTTTATCATCTCGTGAGCTAATGCTTGAATAACTTGACCTGTGATTTTGTAAAGTCCACTCTCACAAGTTCCGATAGTCACGACAGAGCTCAAATCTCCATTTGAGGGCCACATGAGAGCCTTCCCTTTTGTGAAGGCTATTGAGTATCCTTTGTTTTCTAACACTGCAACTGAGACGAGATTTTCCTTTAATCGAGGACCATAAAGAATTTCATCAATATGAAATACATTACCTGATTGAAGCTTAAATGAAGCAGATCCAAACCCTTTTATGTCATATGTGCCATCATCACCCAGTTCTACCTTTACATTGAACTTCTTATCCCGATAGTTTACAAGATTCTGTTTGAAGCCTGTCATGTGTTTGGAGGCACCGCTATCCATTAACCAAACATCCTCCGACTTGGTTATAGTGCCAAAGAGGGCTGAGATGAGATAATATTCTTGGTGTTGTTCTTGCTCTTTGGTGGTAGCCCCGGTTCTTCTTCTTTGAGGTTCCTGTTGAGGCTCTGCTTCTTTAGTGGCAATTGAGGCATGGAACCTACCTTTTCTTCTCTGCTGTGAGGGAGGGTTCCTGCAATCTTTTGCATAATGTCCTAGCTTATTGCAGTTAAAACATCTTACTTTATATAAATGAGGATGGAGATGAGATAACTTACCTTGTGGTTTCTTACCTTTGCCTTTGGGCTGAGGAAACTTCTTCCATCTCTTGGCTTTAGTTGAAAGGGCATGATCTCTTACAGTTAAGTGCTCATTTCTACTTTTGAGTCTTCCTTCTACTTCTAAGCAATCGTGCCATAATCTCTCGAAGTTAGGTTGAGCTTCTCTTCCGTTGACTGAAGCGAGAAAGATTCCCCATGACTCAGGGAGTCCATCAACTGCAATTTGTACAAGGTCATCATCATCCACAACAACTCCTATTGTTGTACGCTGATCTCTGGTTTGATCAATCTTGGAGAAGAAAGCAACGATGGTTTCATCTTTTCCCATCCTTATTGTATGTTGTTGTTTCTTCAATATTCTCTTCTGAGTTGGAGCCTTCTTTTCATAGAGATTTGCTAGGGCATCAAAGCATTCTTTGGCAGTCATTAGATGAACAATGATGGGCATCATGCTATCCTTAACTGAGTAAAAAATGACTCTTTTAGCTTTGGCCTGTCTCTTCTTGTATGCTGCCTTGCCAGTATTTGAAGTGGGTTCTCATATTACCCTGGTAACCAACTCATCCAAGTCACCCTCTTCTAGTATGTTGAGTACCCTAGACTTCCAAGCATTGAAGTTGGAGGCCCCTTCAAACCTATCTTCTGCTTTGACTGAAGATGAGGCTGTACTGAGTTCTGGATCAKATTATGAAATGGATTTACTGCTGATCTGCAAAACAAACCCTAAGAAGTGGATCTACGCAGACTCAATTCTGCAATTCTTGAGCTCTTTTCACGCTCTAAGCTCTGATACCATGTTAGAATTCGGGAAAAAATAGAAAAACAATAATGCTTTTAATTTCTGTTCACTAGATCAACACATATGAGAAAAGATATAAACAGATCTAAATTAAATTCTGAATATAAACAAAAATTTCGAGTGTAAAAACAAACCTTTAGCTTACCTCCTGGTCAATGAAGGATGTACCTGTCACATGTGTCGATGTAGACCTCTTGAATATGCTCAGAAAATTAGTTTAGGTTCATGGATCAAACCTTTAGGGTTTGATCTCTGTCATATAGACCGAAGGACAGTTTT
>JASDQU010012685.1:14590-31314 GCA_032191745.1 Picea mariana | reverse complement strand
ATTATGAAATGGATTTACTGCTGATCTGCAAAACAAACCCTAAGAAGTGGATCTACGCAGACTCAATTCTGCAATTCTTGAGCTCTTTTCACGCTCTAAGCTCTGATACCATGTTAGAATTCGGGAAAAAATAGAAAAACAATAATGCTTTTAATTTCTGTTCACTAGATCAACACATATGAGAAAAGATATAAACAGATCTAAATTAAATTCTGAATATAAACAAAAATTTCGAGTGTAAAAACAAACCTTTAGCTTACCTCCTGGTCAATGAAGGATGTACCTGTCACATGTGTCGATGTAGACCTCTTGAATATGCTCAGAAAATTAGTTTAGGTTCATGGATCAAACCTTTAGGGTTTGATCTCTGTCATATAGACCGAAGGACAGTTTTGCCAAGGTATAGACCACAAAAAGGGATGCTGTCCACAACTGAGACAACAAAAACACCACAAAAGGAAATAGCAGGACCTCCAAGAAGAGAACAACAATACCCTCCACAACTGAAACAGTAAAACCCTCCACAAAAACAAAAGACAACACAGGGATAAACCGAACAACAAGTAGAACACCCACAGGAGCCTCAACTCAACTAGTGACAACCAAGAGGAGAGGCCGCGACTCTGATACACAGGTCTGGCAGCCAAAGAAGGGGGCCGCAACACCTGTACTCAGGTACGTGGCTCTAAAAGCAGGTTCGACAGCCAGAGAAGACACCACCAACACCTCATACACCAGCAGATAGAAGGAGGAAGCCCCTAGTCAAAGCAAGTCCAAGTAAACACCTCGGATCTAATATAGATGAACCTAAGGAGAGGCCACACCAACACCAATAGAGAGCAACTGAGGTAGCCGCAGCATAGGAGAGTGAGGAGTGAATGGATGAATTGAAATGCTAGAGGGTAGGGTTCTTTTTATAGCTAGGGAGAGGGTTTAGGGTTAAATTGCTAATATAAAATATAATTAAATATTGACAATTTATTTAATATAAATATTAATTAAATGTCAATTAATATTAAAGTAAATTATAAAAACCCTCACCACATAAAACAAGAGGGAAAGCAAGACAACAAGCAAAGGGGGAACCTTTTAAGACAAAGTCAAGGGGGGTCCACAATGGCAAAACATGTCCACATGAGTCTCATAATGACTTATAAACTTTATCATCACTGCATAAGAGGGTACATCAACAATGTGGTTATGTCCATCTTCATAGGCCCTCCTAGGTCTCATGGACCATCCCAGGAGAGAGGAAGAGGATCACACATCAACACATCTTGGTATTTCACCAAGATCTACTTGGTCAAAGACCAGGTTGCCCTAGAACACATCTGGGGGCCCTAGAACACATCTGGGGGCCCTAGAACACATTTAGGGTCTTATCCACCAAGGTACAAGACCAATGATCAACCCATGCATTAAGCAAGGGTTCCCTGGAACACATCCAGGGGCCCTATGACACATCTAGGGACTTATATCAATCACCAAGGAACACATCCAAGGATTGATCCAAGCATCGAGCAAGGATTCCTTGGAACACATCCAAGGATTGATCCAAGCATCGGGCAAGGATTCTTTGGAACACATCTAGGGGCCCTAGAACACATCTAGGGACTTATTGCTTGGTCCAAGACCAAGAACCCCAATCATATACTGGGGGCCCTCACTAGGGTCTTTTTCCATGGCTCTCACTGCTTGGTCTCATACCAAGAAACCTCAGGAGTGTACTGGGGGCCCTAGTCGTCAGCTAGGGTCTTATGCCATCCTCCCAGAGAATGGCTCTTGCAGCTGCACTAATTTCAACATTAAGTACCAAAGACTGAATACAAAATACACTAGAATAGATCCAAGAAGAATATATGAAAACCACACTTTATTATATCAAAACCCTTGATCCTATTATGGAAGGGATCCTCTCCTGTTCACTTGCCTCTTCAAGGGGGCTTCCTCCTATTGAGCTACCGCTCCAAATACAATATTTCTCTTTATGTCCCATTACATTGCTTGAACCCCTTTATATAGTGCTACCAACCACGTGAGAACATTTTAGAGGAGGAACCTTCTAGAAGTATAACCTTCTAGTAAGTCCTCTTACATTTATTATATCTAACCACCATAGTGGGCCTTATTTAATACTATAGTGGACCTAGTCCACCTTACATTGAATGGCCTCCACTATTATCACTATGGGCCCCCCACCACCTCTCTAGCTACCTAACATTCCAAGCCCCCTCGAAGAGGCAAGTGAACATGAGAGGATCCTTTCCATAATAGGATCCATTGTATGGTGTTGCCCTACCTCAAGGGTTTTGATATAATAAAGTGTGGTTTTCATATATTCTTCTTGGATCTATTCGAGTGTATTTTGCATTTAGTCTTTGGTACTTAACATATAGTCTTCCCTTTCTCTCTTTAGGCTAGATGAGGTTCTAGTCAAAAGGGGAATCCCCATGGTCAAACTAAGCTTATGATGTTGTAAAATTGAAAGGGAAGGGAGCTTAGTTTGTTCTTTGATTTAGGGTTTTGAATTAACAATTTAATTTTAAGATTTAAATCAGATTTCTGTTAGTTTTAGCTTGGTTTGGTGTCTCATCTGTGCCTACTGTCCTAGGCCAGTTGTGGGACACCTTAATTAGCCCAAATCAACCTTTCTTATCTCAACCTTAGGTTTAGGCTTGCAACATTTCTCTTTCAGTGGAATGTGTGGCCTAGGGAGAGAGGGTGCACCTTGAAGGTGGCTGGGTGGTTTGTGGGACCCAAACCAAGGAGGGCGCACCACTAGGTGGCTACTAGTGGAGTGTGGGTCCCTAACCAAGGGGGCACACCTTTTAGTGGAGAGTGGGGTCTAGCAGCCTCGACTCTCAGCCATTGAGGCCAAGCCTTGGGACATTTGTCAAAGAGGATGGGAGGCTGCTAGGGAGATAAAAGGAGGCTGAGGGTGAGATGACATAACATATTCTCATTTGTGAGATGAGCAAGTGAGCTGAAGGAGGGCATTGGAGCTGAGGAGAGTGGCTGTGTTTTGCTGAGGAGTTTGAGCAGAATAAAACAACCATTTTCAGGAGCGCTTGAGGGCTATTTGAGTAGAGTAAGGGCAACAAGGAGCTGGTAGAATTTGCTGGGAGTGGGCAGTGGGATACTCATATTCTTAGGCCCGTACATGCTGTTTGATAGGCTATACAGGGCCATACTATACAACATCAACTACAACAGAGATTTCTGGGCTGTTCAGAGGCCCAGAAGGGCACATGAAGGTAGCCATACAACACCCATAAGTAGCCAAGACAACTGGCCCATACAGTGGCCTGTTAGGCTCAGTTTTGGAGGGCCGTACAACTCCCAGAACCTGGCAGAATTGGTGCTGTAAGAATTTCTGTAGTTGCTGTTATAGTTTTCTAAGTTTTCTTGTGTGTAAATGCTTTTGTAAAACTTGCTTAAGAATCTCAATAAAGCCCCTCCTTTGCTGGTTTTTCCCCACACCGGGGTTCCAAGGTACTTCTGGTGTCTATGTGATTTTTATGTTTGGTTTACTATATGTTTTTGCTGCAAATTTTTTGTTTTATATTTCAGTTGTAGGTTTCTGCATAATTTCCAGAATTATATCAGCTAGTATAATTTCTGTGTTTTAGTAAATTATTGGCAGCAATCTTAGTGACTAAGATATAGGGGTATTTTCAACATGGTATGAAAGCTCAGCCTCTGAGTACAGGACAACCAAGTGACTTGCTGTGCAGACCAACAAGGGTAAATCAACAAGTGGACGGAAGACCAAAAGTGTGTTGGTGAAAACAGGACAACATACTCAAATGGCCAGTGCAGGCTTGAGGGTTGAGGACAGGCTGGATGGAGCATCAAATTTCTATCCTTGGAGGGAGTGAATTAGCTTGGTGCTAGAGGAGAATGGGCTGCTGGAACTCGCAGAAGCCAAAGTAGCAACCCCAGCTGATCCAGTACAACTCGTTGCCCATTCCAAGAAGGCTGTCAAGGCTAGAAGGATACTTGTGGATGGTGTCAAGGACCACATCATTCCACATTTGTCTAGCAAGAAGACAACAAGGGAAATGTGGGAGGCCCTGGTAAAAGCTATACTAGTCTGACAACTAGAGCAGAAAAATGCTGCTCAGAGAGAAGCTGAGAAGCACGAAGATGGCCAAGGGAGAGTCGATAGTTGCTTACCTCACAAAGTTCACTTAGATTCGAGATGAACTTGCAGCAGTGGGAGAGACCGTAGTTGAGACCGAGCTGGTGAGGACAACCCTGGATGGCTTCACCAAGCAGTGGGACATGTTTGTCCGAGGGGTGGTTGCATAGGAGAAACTCCCTGACTGGGAGAGGTTGTGGGATGACTTCACCTAGGAGGAGCTGCGAGTGCATGCATCTCAGGCTAGTCAACCAAAGAGTGAGGAAGAGGAGAATGTGGCTCTTCATGCAAAGAAGAGCAGTGGAGCGAGAGGCTCCAGGGACATGGGCAAAGTGAGGTGCTTTGCATGTCACAAAACTGGCCTCCATGCCAACAAGTGTCCTAACAAGAAGAAGAAGAGGGAGTCAGAGGTAGCAGCTACAACATCTCTACTGAGATGGATGCGTTTGCAGAGAAATTCGAGGACGAATTTTCTTTGGTTGCCATTCTTTCTAGCAGTTGCAGATTGGCTAAGTTTGAGGACAACGGGGCATGGTTCGTGGACAGTGGGTCATCTCGCCATATGATGAGAATGAGGTCAGTGTTCCTTAGTGTTTCAGAGACCGGCTCAAATTGCCATGTGAAGAATGGGGCGTGTACCATGCATGCAGTAAAGGGGGTTGAATGCGTCAAATTCCAGCTAGAGTCAGGAGTGTCTTTGGAGGTGGATGAGGTGATGTATGTGCCAAAGTTGAAGGTTAACTTGCTCTCTATATCAGCTCTAGAGGATATGGGGTATGATGTAATGTTCGCTGATGGACATGTGCTCATACAGATAGAGGGAGCAGCCTTGGATGCAGCAGTGAGGCTTGGCATCATGCAAGGTATGATGTACAGGGTGTTGGGACAACCTGTAGGTGGGTCCAGGGGGATCTTGGACCAGAGATCGATGTCAAAGAAAGTCAATTGGTATGACTTGACATTGATGGCTGAGCGAAACAACACATCAGATCAGAGTGCATCATAAGTAGCAGGTTGATCTTTCGGTTCAGAGAGAGAAGCTACAACAACAACAACAGATTTGATTGGATCAGAGATTGATCCTGGTGGAGACAACTCCCTTGCTAAGAGGGTGTTTTAGTTTTAGCTCGGTTTGGTGTCTCAGCTATTGCCTACTGTCCTACGCCAGTTGTGGGATACCTTAATTAACCTAGATCAACCTTTCTTATCTCAGCCTTAGGTTTAGGCTTGCAACATTACTCTTTGAGTAGAATGTGGGCCTAGGAAGAGAGGGCGCACCTTGAAGGTGGCTGGGTGGTTTGTGGGACCCAGATGAAGGAGGGCGCACATCTAGGTGGCTACTAGTGGAGCGTGGGTCTCTGACCAAGGGAGGCACACCTCTTAGTGGAGAGTGGGGTCCAACAGCCCCAACTCTCAGCCATTGAGGCCAAGCCTTGGGACACTTGTCAAAGAGGATGGGAGGCTGCTAGGGAGATAAAAGGAGGCCGAGGGTGAGAGGACAGAACATATTCTCATTTGTGAGCTGAGCAAGTGAGCTGAAGGAGGGAGACCTGGAGTTGAGGAGTTTGAGCAGAACAAAACAACCATCTTCAGGAGCGCTTGAGGGCTATTTGAGCAGAGCAAAGGCAACAAGGAGCTGGTAGAATTTGCTGAGAGTGGGCAGTGGGATTCTCCTCATCTTCTCAGGGCCGTACGTGCTGTTTAATAGGCTGTACAGGGCCATACTATGAAGCAGCAGCTACAACAGAGATTTCTGGGCTGTTCAAAGGCCTATAAGGACTCACTAAGGCAGCCATACAACACCCATAAGTAGCCAAGACATCTGGGCCGTATAGTGGCTTGTTAATCTGAATTTTGGAGGGCCGTACAGCGCCCAGAACAGGGCAGAATTGGTGCTGTAAGAATTTCTGTAGTTGCTGTTATAGTTTTCTGAGTTTTCCTGTGTGTAAATGCTACTGTAAAACTTGCTCAAGAAGCTCAATAAAGCCCTTCCTTTGCTGTTTTTTCCCCACATTGGGGTTGCAGGGTACTTTTGGTGTCTATGTGATTTTTATGTTTGGTTTACTGTATGTTTCCGCTGCAAATTTTCTGTTTTATATTTCAGCTGTAGGTTTCTGCATAATTTCCAGAATTATATCAGGTAGTATAATTTCTGTGTTTCAGTAAATTATTGGCAGCAATCTCAGAGACTGAGATATAGGGGTATTTTCAACAATTTCAAATAGTCTTTTCCAGAGTTATAAATCAACACTAAATTAATGCTAAAATCAACAAACCGATTAGGGTTTTAACACCAGAAATCAGTGATCTGCTTTTGAGTTAATAAGTCAAACTTAAGATCTGAATTTTCAGTGCAAATTACTTCTAAATGTAAATGCAATCTGTTTTGAGGTTATTTACTACTATAATTTTCAGATTGCTAAAACAAAATAAAATGAGAGATTTTGTAATCTTTTGGGGTTGGCTGAAAGAGAGGCCAGTGCCTTACTTTGCTTGGGCTATTGGGTCATACATGCAACCTTAGAGGGTGATTCTTATGAAAGATCTAAGAGCAGATTGGGCTGTTAAGACAAGATCCAAAGGGCCCTAGATTTGACAAACTAAAAATCACAGATTATAGGAAGGAAAGGGTCTTCAAGAATCACACCACTTCCAAATCGACCTAAGAGAGGCCTGGCCTAAAGAAATCAAAATATGCTTTCATTCCCAAGAGATATAAGGCATAGGTTCTTTCTCATTAAAACAAAGTAATGAAGAGGGTTTAGGAATACCTCTGTCAACGTAGCAGTACTGCTCTTCTATGGTTCCCAAGTCGACTTTGACAATTCAAACCTGCAATAAAAGCTTGCCAATATGCACCAAGAAATTAGAATATCCGCCACACATTCAACAAGGTTGTACATTCATTCCACAAAAGCTTAGACAAAAGAAAAGAGCAATTATATTCCAATCACTTGATAGCACTTTTAACAACAATTACAATATGGAGTAGCTTCTTATTTATACATCTCTAGCTCAATAACTCCGATAAATAGCAATAGATCCATAACTAACCCTAGATCTATGTTAAAAAAACTAATATCCTCCAACTAACTCGAGAGGACTACTCAACAACAATATTTTATGGTGGACTAATGCCACATGTACAAACTCCATCCAATAGATGGGCTAAGAGAGTGGATGCCTTTCTCAAAATAACAGAGTAGACATGGTCAAATCATAATAAATTCCCTCCTCAAGGAGGTCGACCCAACAAGATGTAACAACATGTCCTCAAAATGCTCCAACCAACTCCACACGTGGATCCAAACCAAGGAGGCCCGTCCCCTCAAAATGCTCCAACCAACTCCACACGTGTGGATCCAAACCAAGGAGGGTCGTCCCCTCAAAATGCTCTAACAAACTCCTCAAATTATGCCAAGTGACTAGTGAGGAGACACATGTGGATCAAGTGCATTATCTTGGTCAATGGTCCAAATGGAAGTATATCAACCCCTCCAAATGAGGAAATAGATAGAATGTGTGGCTCAAGTTGATGTCGAAGGCCTCCATCATAATGCCCAATGCACTGTCACAACGCCTTAGGCAGGGACACAACACACAATGCCCATCACCTTAAACTGACGAGTCATGTCTCAAAATATGTGTCGTTAGGTGGTGAAACATTAAGTGACATCATTTAACTTCTCAATAACTCATTTAATTTTTACCTTTCCTAAGTTTAACCATGGTGGGGACATCATTAACCTCTATTACTTGTGAGACCCCTAAGACAAGAAGCATTTCCTAGGTGTAATGTACTAAATACCTGAAAACAAAATATCACAATAGATCTAAAGATATCTGAATACAATCACCACACAAGATATATGAAACCATATAGAAAACCACCACTTTATTATTATCGAACCCTTGAGGTAGGGGAACACCATACAATGGATCCTATTATGGAAGGGATCCTCTCCTATTTACTTGCCTCTTCGAAGGGGCATCCTCCTATTGAGCTACAACTCACAATACAATAATTCTCTTCTTGTCCCATTACATTGCTTGAACCCATTTATATAGTGCTACCATCACATAAGAACATTCTAGAGGAGGAATTTTCTAGAAGCTGAACCTTCTAAGAAGTCCTCTTACATTTATTATATCTAACTACCCATTTATTATATCTAACTACCATAGTGGGCCTTATTTAATAATATACTGGACCTAATCCACCTTACATTGAATGACCTCCACTATTATCACTATAGGCCCTCTGGGTCCCCCCACTATTTCTCTAACTACCTAACATTCTATCTCCCTTATGAAAGCGTTGTGCTCAACGCTTGATGTACAACCATATACCAGAGTCCCATGGATAAGTGTGGACCATAGTGTTGAAGTTGGCTAGAGAACCAGGGTCCCATTGAGAAATGGAAGCCACCATGCTGAAGTAGTCCAACTGCCATTGTAAACCAGGGTCCCATGTCCAATTGCTCATGTGAACTCCACATGGAAGATATCGACACCCCATAACCAACTGAAAATGATGCTCCCAATACTGACACCTATCATGTGGATCCAAATAAGAATATCCATCCACATAGTGGGAAAGAGTCAAAGCTAAATCTGGAAGGAACAATACTGTTGTAGAATATGTAGGCTGGACACTGATAATCATAACTAGCTCATGATGTGTCACATTGATGTTCTCTACAAAAGGTGGAGTAGAGTCATCAAATAAAAGATGGAAGTGGTTGTCATCTCAGAAATGACAACTATCCATATACCGATCATCACAATCGTCCTACAAATCATACCAAGCATACACTTCTTGATGATATTCATTCATGATGTCTGCCATAAGATATTTCTCTTGAAGGAGAGCCAATGACCGTTGATTATTGTGATAACGATCTCTGTGGTCTTGTATATCGGCTTTGAATACTTCAATCATGTGTAGAATTTCCCTGAGTTGAGAGTGCATATCCATTGGAAACACCACATATAATATACCAAAATAAAACTCTTAAAATGATTTATCCAATGGCACTGATCTTGTAGCAATCTGAGCACCCTATGAAAAGTTATGAACTCTGCAATCTCGTCGCCGTCACGAAAAAAACCCCAAAAAATAGAACAAGGGTTTAAAAATAAATTACTGCAGAAAATCGCGGTTTTTTCTGGAAAAACCCTAAAAAACTGCTGAATTTAAAATGCTCATAACTTTACTTCCTGGACTTTGTTTCGGCTGATGTTTTTTTGAAATTGGGTATTTTTCAGATAGGAATTCAAATACCCAATTTGTTTTTCCAAATTCAGCTCATAAAGCTTCAGATCTGAACCTGAAGTGCACCACCCTCTTTTTCTTCCCTAGAATAATTCTGCAAAAAGAGCAAAAAATTCTTCCCTTCTTTGGCCAAGGAAAGTGCTCTGATACCAATTGTTAAGTACCTGAATAGATCTGAAGATAAATCTCAAAATAAACCCACATCTCAAAATAAACCCACAATATCAACAAGAATAATCCAAACATTCACCATAACATCAACACAAGATGTAGACAAAACCCTTGAGGTGCGGTAACACCATATATTAATCCTCATGGAAGGATAAAACTCCTCAAGCATTCCTTGCTTGTACAATCACAATATTCTTCACTATGCTTCATTATATTGAATACACTTCTTTATATAGCTCTCTCTATCTCCTAGGAACCTTCTAGAGAGCCTTGTCACATTTATTACATCCAACTACCATAGTGGGCCTTTATTAATATAGTGGACCTAGTCCACCTTACATTGGATGACCACATTCTCATATATTAAATGACTTCCATTAATAATACATAACCACATTCCCATTGGGTACCTCCCCAGGTACCCCATATTACCTCCCTAGGTATACTACATTCCATCCCCTTTCACATGTTTCATCCTCGAAACACGAGAAAAAACCATACAATATGACCGGCTAAACAATGTAGCCAACTGGTACCAAGTACGACCATCCATCCATCCTAATGGAAGATGAACATGATGTCCAACTGCTGCCTTGCCACATTGATCTTGCTCTGCATTGTGCCGATGTTTCCATGGGATTGGTTCTCTAGCCTGATGCCTTCCTGTAGTGTTGGTAGGCCTCCATGTACCTCTGGATTGGTTTCCTCTTTGGTCCCCTATTGGTGTATAAGTGTGTTGATTCTCACGCCCTTGCCTTGATTGTTGTTTCTCTATATGATGTGGATGACGATATACAACAACTGTAGGAATCTGTTCTGTTTTCTTCAAATATGCAACACATTGTGCCTTTGATTCAATGACCTCCTTAGCTTCTTTATTGCGTCCTTCTTGTGGGTTTGCTTCATCTCTTTCTATAGACTTTGCCTCCGTTTCAACTTCGGACTCGACAATAACTGCTTTGTTGGCCTCCGTGGGCCCATCTTTCTTATTAAGAGACACGTACAACAATGTGATTTTTTTTTTCTTGTACCACAACTTCAAAAATTTCTTTTGCACATCTTAATTGTACCCCAAGGATACCCCAAAACAATATCCACTTCATCCATATCCATAGCATAAAAATTTGAATGCAACACATATTTTTGCATGTTAATCTTCAAATCTTTAACAATTTGAACATTTTCACCCTCAACTTGTGTGCTTTGAATATTCTTTACTGGAACTTTTTTTTCCAAGGAAAATTCCGCGCAGGAAACTCACTCGATACTTCCCCACTTCGTGGATGATATGGGATGCTAAACCGCGACCCCAGGGACACAAGGCTCAAACTCGTGACCTCTCCCTCGACCGAGAGAGTATTTGCACGTCCTACCAACTGTGCTATCCCATGGGGCTCTTTCCTGGAACTTGCAATCTATTAACCAACTGAGCATTGATAAAATTATTCATGCAACTAGGGTTAATAGAAACAATGACATTTTCTTTATGAATACAACCATGAACCTGTAATATAGATTTGTCACATGAAAATAAACCTTTGGTTCTCTCTGTAACCTTATTGTTTCCATGAGACCACTTTTCTAACAATATTTTTTCAAATTCTCAATTGGAGAGTGCCATCATCTCCTTATAATCAAGCAATTTCCACCAAATGGCAGCATCACCTTGTAATTTGAGAGCTACCCAATGGGGCCAATTCTCTTCCCATGCTGACTTTCTTTCTTTAATGAATGCTTCAATACTAGGGCCATCACATTTCCCTGTAAAATACATCTTGCTATGAAAAACCCCAAAAATAGAACAAGGGTTTAAAAATAAATCATTGYAGAAAATCACGGTTTTTTTTGGAAAAACCCTGAAAAACGACTGAATTTAAAATGCTCATAACTTCACTTCCTGGACTTCGTTTCGATTGATTTGTTTTTTGAAATTGGGTATTTTTCCGAGAGGAATTCAAATACCCAATTTGTTTTGCCAAATTCAGCKCATAAAGCTTCAGATATGAACCTGAAGTGTGCTGTCCTCTTTTTCTTCTCTAGAAAAATTCTGCAAAAAAGAGCAAAAATTTCTTCCCTTCTTTGGCCAAGGAAAGTGCTATGATAATGTACTGAATACCTGATTACAAAAATATCACAATAGATCTAAAGAGATCTGAATACAATAACCACACAAGATATATGAAACCATATAGAAAACCACCACTTTATTATTATCAAACCCTTGAGGTAGGGAAACACCATAAAATGGATCCTATTATAGAATAGATCCTCTCCTGTTCACTTGCCTCTTCGAGGGGACATCCTCCTATTGAGTTACAACTCACAATACAATAATTCTCTTCATGTCCCATTACATTGCTTGAACCCCTTTATATAATGCTACCATCACTTAAGAACATTCTAGAGGAGGAATCTTCTAGAAGCTGAACCTTCTAAAAACTTAGAAGTCATCTTACATTTATTATATCTAACTACCCATTTATTATATCTAACTACCATAGTGGGCCTTATTTAATAATATAGTGAACCTAGTCCATCTTACATTGAATGACCTCCACTATTATCACTATGGACCCTCTAGTCTCCCCCACTACCTCTCTAGCTACCTAACACTAGGACTCTAAGTTAGGAGTATGTGATGTGATGGATGTGGTGTTAGGGAAATGGTGTTTTCATGCGTCGACCCTCATAGCCACATAGGATGATGTAGAGGTCTTTCCCTTTAGCTTTAAAGAGCTAGGGCTTATCATTTCATTCCACATGTGTGCCCTAAGGGAGGGAGTGCTTAGCATTGAGTTACCATTCATTGAGCATCTTTTTCATACTACCCCTTTTTTGTTTTTTTCTTTTATTTGCTTTGTCCATTTATTTTTGATTTTCCTTTTTGAGCATGGGACTTGGGTAAATTGGTATTGGGCTTTATTGCAAGGTGGCATAGTTCAAGCTTTATAATTTGACTTTTTCTTTGGCTTTTTCAATCTCGAACATTTTTATCTCTTTTTGACTTTATTTAGGCTTTTCATAATTGGGATTTTCCTTTCTTTATTTTGGACCTTGTTACATCACATATGATAAGTCAACCATGAAAGGAAAATGATGAATGTGCATGGAAATTATGGGGAAATGACTAGTTGTGAAAGATGGCTAGGGAAAATGACATGTTACACTTACTTATGTCTCTAGTAGTACAACTTGACTCAAAAGGTGACAACACTTATCTAAAGGAAAATTATGACCCCACCATGGGACAACCAAGTAAAAGACAAGAGTTTAGAGTGATGATATATTATCAGATTACACCAACGATCACCATGGTCTTTGATTTGATTGGCGATGGCAACCAAGAGGATGCACTCAAATGTGGAAGGGTGCACTCAACAAAAACAATGACTCACTTCCAAGAGGGTGCACTTGTAGTTTGTAGGACACAAACAACAACAATGCACTCACTACAGAGAGGGCGCACTTGTAGTTTGAAGGACGCACTCAACCACATCGAATTCACTACAGAGAGGGTGCACTTATTTTTCTCATTGCGCACTGCCTCAAAAACACATACACCGTAATCAACAAGTGAATAATGGATGGGGTGCACCAGTCCCTTGGTGTGCAACAACCTCACACATTCACACAACATAATTGTAAAACGCAGAGAAGAAATAAGATTCGGAAAAGCTTCTTAGAGTGTATTAGAGAAAAACATCCCCTTTAATAATATAGGGCGACTTATTACAAAGGTAATTGCTGCTTTTATTTTCTGCGACTCTCTGCACATTCAAACTGGCGAGAGAAGTTTCTCGCAGCAATAACTGACAAAAACTGACTGATCATTTATTTAGACATAGCCTTGCTTACTTAAACTGGCGAAGGCTTTATTACAATTATGTGAATGACTGACACTGACATAGATTAAAAAACTAGCATAGAAATTATTCCCTTTAGCACCTTGCTTTCTATTGACAACTGATCCTCTTCTGCTAGTTGGCCAAGGAAGGGGGATGCCCTTCCTGGTGGCTCAATTCCTCCCTGTTTAGATCCAGAAGCGTCTCTGCTTCTGCCACCAACTGAGGGAACTTTTGCTGCACTATCTCGACTGTCATCCACTTGGCCTGCGTTGGAGTTTGGCATTGTTTATCGACTAGGTATGAAGCATGATGTTGCTTCGAACGATTCGGTGTTACTTGCAAGGCAGCTGCAACTGGAGTGTGTTGCTGTGATAAATTAGGAATGCCGCTATGGTCAGCGTGTTGTTCTCGGTGTTGATGTGCTGATCTCGATGGGGCCAAACTGAGAGGCATCTTTGTGGGTGCCAGAGACGGAAAGATAATACAAACCTCGCAAGGTAAGAAGCCAGTGGAAGAGTGCGTGGTCCTCTTGGACGGGTGCCACTTCCGCAAAGCTTGCATCAGGGGGTAGAATTCTTTGGCGTAGTTGCTGTAATTGAATTTGGCTGGGGAAAGGGTCCCAGAGTGGTAAGTCACTGGGTGACCTCTCTGTTTATACACTGCTCCAATAGCAAATTGAGAGGCAATCCGGGGTAAGGGATAACAATATTTAATTGTGGCTTGGGTGAGGGCATGGTAAGCGGTAACTATATGACATTCGGTAATCTGATGCTTTGGAGTAATTAAGGATAAAGCGACATAGGTGGAGGAGGATGGACGATGGCCATATTCGGGGAACTGACCCATTTGTCGTTTGAGTTCGGTAGTGTCTTTGGTAACAGGTTGAGATGATGGGACATTGGGTAATGATGCGTCATGAATGAGATCGATGGATTGTGCAATGGCTCGAGAGGGTGGGAGCCTTGTGGGAAACTCGAAGACGTTGAAAAATTTTGAGAGGAGCAGGAGTATGGCGGGAGGTGTCAGATTAGTGAGGTTCTCTTGCTGAACATGGCGGGCCAAACACAGAGAAACGTCTTTGTTGTGAATGACATGGTTAGTTTCTTCTTTTCCAGGACGCAGCGAAGGGGGAGTGTGAGGTGCTGAAATAAGCACATAGGTGCGTTCTTCATGTTGAAGATTGTACTGATGGGATTTGGCATGGTACACTGCTTGTCGGTCTTGTTGGTATGGGAGATCCAACAAGAGGTCAACACAGTCTAAAGGTGAAACATCGCAGACCACGGTATCGCGGAAGGGGCCAATGGAAAAAGTTATTGTGCAGCACCGGGCGATAGTGATGTGGGGTCCTCCCCTTTGTACCCAGCCAAGTTGATAGTGATCCGGGTGTGGGGTGGTGGGAATTTGTAGATGTTGGACTAGGTCTTGGGAGACTAGATTCTTTTGGCTGCCATTGTCCAGAATGAGAGTTGCGAGTTTATGTTTAATTTGGAAGTTATGCGTAAAGAGGGTAATGTTAGTGCGACCTGGTTCGGGTGTAGTCATGAGAATGAGGGATGGGTCGACTTCGGTGGGGTTGGTGAGAGATGACTTCTAGTTGTTCGGGAAACTCAGTGGGTGTGACCTCTACAACCAAGGTTTGATGGGGGCGGATATTTTTTATGGCTCAACATTCTGTAGAGTTGTGTGAGTTGGTCTTGTGAGGTTGGTAGATTGGGTTCAATTTGGCGGATATTGGGTTTGAGGGGCTACCTTACGTTCTACGGCCAAGGCCCGTAAGAACGCCTTGTCTAGAGAGGAACTTTCAAAAAGATCAACTTCGTGACGGAGAGGCAACAAAAGACCAGCATTAAATTTGATGATTAATACCTCATCGAGATCGTTGTTATGGAGCTGTATGCGTAACTTGCAGAAGACGTCAATGTAGCCTTGTACGGATTGAGTTGAAAGCTGGCAAAGCTGCAACCACTTGGCGAGAAGATTCTGGAGATAGCCTGGGGGATAGAAGCGTTCACGCAATGCGTGATAGAAAGCGTCCCAAGACGTAATACAACCAGTTGTTGGAGAGTCTGGTGTACCGAGCTCCACGACCAATTCAGATTGTTCCAGTTGAGTGTCCCACCAAGTTTGAGCTATCCCTTCGAGCTGCAGGCTGGCGTTCTGTAATTTAGTGGATTCTTCCATCTCGGGGGAAGTCTTGAAGTATGTTGAGAGGCTACGGATCCAAGAATCAACTGTCTCGCCATTCATTTGTTCGACGAACTTTGGTAACTGAAAACACGTGTCCAGCTACATGGTTGCTGGAGTTCTGCGCTGTTGGAGTCAAAGTAATTCATGGAGAGCCAATGCCAATTCTTCAACTGGAGTTGACGTGGCTGCACTCGATCCCTCACTAGAGACTTCTCTTCGGGGCTGCATGGTCTGCAAGCACGAAATAGAGGGAGCGTATCCTCTTGAAGGAAGAGGCCTGAGCTGCCAAAGGGGACCCTGAGGAGGGTGCGAGAGGAACCCTGAGAAGGGTGCAAATGCTGCACCAATGTAGAGGCGTAGAAGAACCCTGAGAAGGGTGACTAGGACGCTCTGAGCAAGAGCGTGAAGAATTAGCTGAAGATCACAAAAAAAATTGTGAAAATTGTGGATGTTTTCTCCGTCTTCTCTTTCTTCTCTGTGTGCGGAAACTTCCCCAAGGCACACGCTCTGATACCAATTGATTTGATTGGCGATGGCAACCAAGAGAACGCACTCAAATGTGGAAGGGCTTCAATTAGTTGAAGTTAGGGCTTTGAGGAGGTCTTGGCCTATCCCATCCACCATTCCCCCTAGGTGGATACCTATTCTGTTGTGATTGCCTTTCTAATTGCACAAGCTTGCTTTGTATTTTGTGTTTTTTGGGTAAAGTTAGCTTCCATGTGCTTTAAGGCTTCAATTATGGCTGTCATAGGGTCTGGGGTAGCGTCAACAATGTTCATTGTCCCCTTTTTAGGCTCATTTTTTGGTTGTGAGCTCTAGAGGAACTTGGTTGGTTTGCCAACTGCACTCATATTCTTCTCGATCTTGATTGCAGCCTCCCGAGAAGCTGTAAGGTTTTGGGGGTCTTTCTTCCTGGATGAAAATCTAACTCACCCTCAAAGTCATCAAGGTAACAAATGAGGATGGGCGCCTGGGAGGTCTAATATTAGCATGGAGTCTTTGAACAATTTGGTTGAATTTTTTATTAAACTCTTCTATTGTTTCATTCTTATTTCTGTTGGTGTTACTAAGGGAAACAAGCAAATATCTATTGTCTTTCTTT
>JASDQU010012685.1:3884-14015 GCA_032191745.1 Picea mariana | reverse complement strand
GATGAATCTAAGGTATTCAAAACACGGGCTAATGGACTTTGTCCCTGGAAACCACGCTAAAATGTTATCTCCTAGGTTCTCACTTGGTGTAAAAGTCCCCTAAATACAAGTTGTGAAACCCCAAGGGTAATATAGGTGAACTACCCACTGTCACCTTGGTAGTTTTGCCTTTCTCTCTTTAGGCTAGATGAGGTTCTAGTCAAGGGGGGAATCCCTATGGTCAGACTAAGCTTATAACGTTGTCGAACTGAAAGGGAAGGGAGCTTAGTTTGTTATATGATTTAGGGTTTTGAATTAGCAATTTAATTTTCAGATCTAAATCAGATTTCAATTAGCCTTTTCCAGAATTATAAATCAGCACTAAATTAAGGCTAAAATCAGCAATCAATTAGGGTTTTAACACTAGAAATCAGTAATTTGATTTTGAGTTAATAAGTCAAACCTAAGATCTGAATTTTAGGTGCCAATTACTTCTAAATGCAATCTGTTTTGAGGTTATTTACTGCTGTAATTTCAGATTGCTAAATATTTTGTAATTTTTTGGGGTTGGTTGAAAGGGAAGGCTAGTGCCTTGCTTTGCTTGGGCTATGGGGTCATGCATGCAATCTTAGAGGGAAATTCTTATGAGAGATCTAAAAGAGTAGATTGGGCTGTTAAGACAAGATCCAATGGCCCCTAGATTTGACAAACTAAAAATCACAGATTTTAGGAAGGAAAGGGTCTTCAAGAATCGTACCACTTCCAATTTGACCTAAGAGTGGCGTTGCCTAAAGAAATCAAAACTATGCTTTCGTTTTCAAGAAATGTAAGGCATGAGTTCTTTCTCTTTAAAACAAAGTAACAAAGAGGGTTTAGGAATACCTCTTGCAACATAGCAATTCTGCTCTTCTGTGGCTGCCAAGTCGACTTTGACAGTCCAAACCTGCAATAGAAATCTTGCCAATATACACCAAGAATATCCGCCACACATTCAACAAGGTTGTACATCCATTCCGCAAAAGCTTAGACAAAAGAAAAGAGTAATTTTACTCCAATAGCTTGAGAGCTCTTTCAACAACAATTACGATATGGAGGAGCTTCTTATTTATAGATCTCCAGCTCAACAAATCCATCAATAAATTAGCAATAGATCCATAACCAACCCTATATCTGTGCTCAAAAATCTGATATTCTCCAACTAACTTGAGAGGACAAGTCAACAACAATATTTTATGGTGGACTAATGCCACATGTACAAACTCCATCCAATAGATGGGCTAAGACAGTGGACGCCTTCCTCAAAATAACACAACAGACATGGTCAAATCATAATAAATTTCTTCCTCAAGGAGGTTGACCCAACAAGATTTAACAATATTCCTCAAAATGCTCCAACCAACTCCACACGTGTGGATCCAAACCAAAGAGGGCCGTCCCCTCAAAATGCTCGAACAAACACCTCGAAAGATGCCAAGTGAGTAAAGTGAGGAGACTCGTGTGGCTCAAGTGCATGTATCTTGGTCAATGATCCAAATGGAAGCATGTAGACCCCTCCAAATGAGGAAATAGATGGCACGTGTGGCTCAAGATGATGTAGAAGGCTTCCATCACAATGCCCAATGCAATGTTATAATGCCCTAGGCACAAATGCAGCCCTATTCAAGGACACAATGCCCAACGTAAGTACACAACACCCAAGGTAGGGGTGCCACCTCAGACTGATGAGTCATGCCTCAAAATACATGTCATTAGGTGGTGATTCGTGAAACATTAAGTGACATCCTCTAACTTCTCATTAACTCATTTAATTTTTATTCTTTCCTAAGTTTAACCATTGTGGGGACATCATTAACCTCTATTACATGTGAAACCCCTAAGACAAGAAGCATTTCCTAGGACTCCAAGTTAGGAGTATGTGAGTGATGGATGTGGTGTTAGGGAAAAAGTGTTTTCATGAGTTGACCTTCATAGCCACATAGGATGATGTAAAGGTCTTCTCCTTTAGCTTTCAAGAGATACAGGTTATCATTTCGTTCCACATGTGTGCCTTTAGAGAGGGAGTGCTTAGCATTGAGTTACCATTCCTCGATCCTCTTTTTCGTACTACCCTTTTTCTGTTTTTTTTTTTTATTTGCTTGGTCCCTCATCTATCGATTTGCCTTTTTGAGCATGGGACTTGGGGAAATTGGTTTTTTTTGCAAGGTGGCACGACCCAAGCTTATAATTTGACGTTTTCTTTGGCTGCTTCAACCTCGAGCATTTTTAGCTCTTTTTGACTTTATTTAGGATTTTCATACATGGGATTTTCCTTTCTTTATTTTGGACCTTGCTACATGACATATGATAAGTCAACCATGAAAGGGAAAATGATGAATGTGCATGGAAATGATGGGGAAATGACAAGGTGTGAAAGACGGCTAGGGAAAATGACATGCTACACCTACTTAGGTGTCTAGTACAACTTGACTCAAAAGGTGACAACACTTATCTAAAGGAAAATTATGACCCGACCATGGTACAACCAAGTAAAAGACAAAAATTTAGAGTGTTATGATTTATTATCAGATTACACAAACAATCACCACGGTCATTACCCATATAGAAAGCAATATCATCATATGTGAGCAAGGACATAAGATATGACAGTATCCAATACATCAAGCATCATCATAAGATTACAGTAGAGAACTGAAGCAGTGGGGTGCTCTCATCATGTGTACAAAATCATCTATCATCCATGTGCCAAAACCAACTGAGCCATGAACAAAATCTCCACTGCCATCAATCATGAAACCATCTCTGCTGGCGCATATCCATTGTGTACAGAGAGACCATTGTGTAGCAAAAGCATGTGAGAAATATCCTCTATCATGTGCTCTGAATGACAAATCTGAAGTGCACACATCAGATTTGAACTGAAACATCATGCCACTGGAACAGTGGTGCTCATACTGGAAGCCTGGAAATGTGATGACAATCTCCTCATGCAATATGAGGGGTAACACATTGTAGACTGCATATTTATTTACATGTTTTTTGCTTTAATTAGTCGATGATTAACTAATACCATGGATCTTGGCAGTGATTGTACCCATATTTGGAATGGGATGCATGCCACAGTTTCTTTAAAAATGGATGATGTTGCTGGTTCAACAACTCAGAGAAATGTTGGTCAGACTCAGATAGAAGTAAGTTCTTTGATTTATTGTTTAAGAAGATATGAAGTATTTGCTTTCTGCTGTAGTAACTTTTAAATTTATATTATTCCATTGTTTTCTCAACTTTGCAAGGTATGTCTTGAATAATTAAACTAACACTAATATTTTTTCACAATGATTGAACAATATCCATACTTTGTCTTCTCGAGTATTGATTATGGAATTTGTAATGACTGGTCTAGTTAAGAAAATTATCTTCATGGAGCACTTCTCTGCTTGGCAATCAACTTTGTTTTGTTTCTATTTTCTCACATCAGTTTTTTGTGGGCACTCTATAGATGGGATTGTCAGATTATGACAGAGACAATGAAGATGAGGATCAGATCCTTATAAGCCCTTCAGATGCTGATAGAAAGGACCATGAATTCAAGTCTACAATGAATGGACCATTGGTGGATGCCTTGCACGTGTGGACATTGAGAAGAGTGAAAAATCGAATATTCGGAAGCATACGCATTGTCACAATGCAAAACAAAATAAATCTGTTGCTTCCTTTTGGTCCTGCTGCAGTCATTTTAGCTCATTTATTGAAGAGGGAACATGTAAGTGAGAACTAGTCTTAGTTTGTGGATCTTGTGTTTATATTATTTAAAGAAAAATCACCATGGCTTTTAGCTTGCAAATTGTTTTTAGTAACATGGGTTTTAAGAGGATGCTTTTAGCCAGTTGCTTTGCAAGAGAGAAATGGATTTTTACTTGTTCTTATTGGGAGAAGAAGCCTTTCGTCCTATTCTGGACACTGATATGAAGATTATATACATTTCACTGTTCAGGGATGGATTTTCTTTTTCAGCTTGTTGGGCATAGCACCTTTGGCTGAGCGACTAGGTTTTGTAACAGAGTAAGAGATACTGATGGATATCCTTCGGAATTGGTATCATAGTCCTTTATGTTGTTGAGGTTTATGATGGCATTAATTGATATACTTGCCTCTTGTTTTGTTGTGCAGGCAGCTAGCATTTTTCACTGGTCCCACAGGTGAAACTCATTTCTAAATTAGCGCTTAGTGTAATGCTCAGTGTATTGTGCAAGTAGTAACGAGAATATTTATTGAAGTGCTTTCTTCCCTATCCCATTCTTTACAATTTTTTGTTGACATGCATTTTTTCAAAGAAAAATGAAAATTATTTTAGTGAAATATCAAAATTATACAAGTGGGTCCTACTAAGATGGTGAGGAAAGATGCTTATACAATAGTCAAACAAAGTTACCTAACCACTATGTAACATGGTTTCATATTTTTGTCTCTTTTTTAAAATTGCGGCCTTGCTTTTGTGGCTATAAGCTTGTCATTGTTCCACCAAAATGGGGTTCAGATGCCTTATGTGTGTGTGTGTGTGTGCATGCATAATATTTTTACTTTGTTCTATAAAAAAACCTATTGATAAAGATTGCAAAAGATAACTATAACAAAGACTGAGCATGGGGGAAACTAATATTAGCAGAGACCATGTCAATTTTAGTGTTAATATAATTTCCTTGAACTTCAGTTTGTCGGAGTTGAGTTGCTGTGACATTGTTGACAATGATTGTGCTTCCCAAGGGTATGACATTGCCAGGATTAAGAATCCTTTCCACAAGCAAGACAAAATTTTTGGATCACATCCTTTGCTCTTCCATTATGATCAATTGCCTTCATGTTCATCCTAATCTCTTCATTAGTTGTGTGTCTCTCTCTAAGTTTCTCTATTAATTTCACCACTATGTGAGCCTCCTTGTAAGCATTGCTCAACTTTCCAATGTTCATAGTTATCTTGATGAGTGTCTTAAAATATTGACCATGAATGCATACATTCTACAAAATTTTGTCACAAGGCCATTAATGATGCATGTTGTGTACTTCATCATCTCCTTGTTCAATGCATATATGTTCTTGTGTGATCTTGCAGTTATAGGATCTTCCATCTTAATGAAGTCTGTTAAATCCAAATATTGTTGTGTTTCCAATAAGCTCTCTCCTAGTTAGAAATCAATCTCCAACTTAACCTCCCTACCATGGGTCCTCAACTTGTGTTTGTACCATACTTCATTATTTTCCTAAAATTTTCAAAAATCGAATAGATTAGAGAATATAAAGGAAACTTAGAGATAGAGAATAGAAATGGAGTTCTAACGGACTTTATGTTTGGTCCCTACTTGCATAAACTTCCATATAATAACTAACTGCCCATAGTGCACACCAAGTGATAGGCATTGGAAGAGATACCATGAAGGCTCCTAAATTAAACTTCTGCACAAATTTGTCTTTTTGATTATTAGGTGGAGTTGTGAGGGATTGTCTGAATTTCTTAAAATGTTGGAGTCTGACCAAATTACCACCTCCACATTTACTAACATAATATATTTGTTAGCATTGTTCATTGGAAACTTATCTAATTCTCTTTTGATGTGAGACAATCAGTAAACTAAAAGGACTTAAATTGTTGGCCTCTTCAAGAAAATCTAGTAACTTTGAATTGTCTACTGACTGATACCCAAACAAAGACTTAATTACTAGGGGTGGTTATCCTAACTAGAGATATTCAAAGTGTTTGTAGATATTTAAAACTTAGAAAAAGGTAGAAAATTTTGCTTTTCTATTGGAAGCCACTTCAAGGCCCAAGCCATACCTTTACTAGGTTGTGCCCTTAAGTGTCCCTTGCAATCCTTCCTCCCCTTTCTTTCCCTAGGTTTCGCTCGCTTGCATAGATGAACTTAAGAATGGATTAAAATTTTGGAAGAATATGAGTAAATAGAAGATTAAGTAGGATTGAGGTCAAGTGCAAAGTAATGTGATTTGGGCCAAATAACCAATTGAGGAATTCAGGTACTTAATTAATGAAGATTTTAGCTGATTTAGTCATTGAAGTTTTAAGTTCAATTGTATAGATAGTTGAGTTATGCTGATGTCTTTGGTAGGTAAGAGTGAAGGTGAATATGATTAGTGTTGCATGTTGTATTTTCAATATGCGATTAACGAGTATATATGGAGCAAACCCTATAAGTGGAGAAAATGTGAAAGTCGAATGATGGATTGATATAATACATTTTTGAATGTAATGAAATGAAATTGATTGCATTGTGTAAGTGATTGAATATTTGGATATATTTTATGATGAATATGATGGCATGCTCATTTCTATACCCTCTTATTATCAATGCTTTCTATATTGTTATCAATATATTTGGAGTGTATGTCCCTTGGGTAGTGAAGTTGCACAATGTGAAGAAAGACATATCTTCATTGACGATTCCACAAAGGATGTCAGGTTTGGAAATATCTTTGTTGACTACTCCACATAGGTTTGGAAATCTCGGAGGTGGTAGAAAGAGTGATTTATATGGGTGAATACGAGCAAACAATGTAAATAGGGAATTTGGAGAGGTAACTATTGAATTTGTTGCATCCTGTTACACACTAAGACATTTTTAGTGCAATATTGTAACAAAATTGGATAGAAAAGTTGACAATAAATCTTTAACTTTTTATAAATCCAACCTTACAGTGAAATAACTTATAAAATTTATTGATACAAGGGGTACTAAAAACAACATAGTTCCTAAAAAGACCTCTAAAAATAGACAAATTGTATCTTAAGTGCTCATCATTTTCTCTCTAATTAGAGAAACTTATACCCAGCTTCTGCTAAAGATGGTGAAATTGCTAAAAGGGCAAGCTCCCTTACCAACTAAATATGTCACAATTTGCCCTAGTCATGCAACTCTATTATTGGTATTGAGAAGTGCATCTTGAGAAGTGAAAGTAGAAGATCTATGAGAGGAACTGAAAAATTTCTTTCGATACTATTATATTAACTTTTGCTTAATCTTCAAGGTGAACTTGAATGTTCATTCCAAAGTAGTTTTAAGAAGATCCATTTCCTTCTGAAGAGTGGAAAATGTTTCTCCATTAAATATAAGCACATGAGGCTGAATTGGATCTTTTACCTCCAATTTTATAGCAAGCTTGTTGAACTAGTCAATATATAGTTATATTATGTGTCTAGCCGTTTGCATGAGATGCAACTATTCTTTAACAAATCTTCTTATACCTTTATTGCTTAAATGTTTAGACTTTTCCCATTGTGGGATGCAAGGTTGTCCTAAAGCAATACAGTGACTAACATAAGATTTCCACCATGTGAACCTGTGCAATTATGATAATTTGTTGATTTTTCTAAATTTGTTGTGCTTGAAAATATGCTTAAGACTTTGGATTCATGCACTCATCTTTTCTCTATTTAATGTGCCATCAAAATATGGAATATTGATCTTGATATCCAACTTGGAAGTAGGTTGATCAACATTGTAGCAAGCATTTGCGATTGCTATAATTGTTCCTATTGCTCACCATCTTTTGGAACATTGGATTGACATGCATAATTGTTGCATGAAATTCTTGGTCTTGTTCATGTTGGTCACACAGTTCGTGTGAAAGAAGCCAGATTTGGTGTTTCGTGGATGATTTTTGTGTTAAAATAGTATTCATTCTATTGTATCTTATTTATAGAATTTATAATGTATGTGTGTATATATAATTATATATATGTGTGTATATATATATATATATATATATATATATATATATATATTTTTTTTTTTCCATGTAAACCTGTCGAGATCCCCTCACTTCCCTGGAATATTCGAATGGAGGGCAACTTAATTGCCAACCACACTAGCAGCTGATAACCATGAGGTTCTCGATTGGATTTGAATTGTGACCTAAGGAGTCCTCGTTGGCAACATGCTTTGGGTGGATGGTTTAACTGATTGAGCTAACCCTTGGGGCTTTTTAAATTGAAGGACATGGGGGTGGACTATTTATAACAATGTTTCACAAAGTTTTCGAGATGCAGGAAAGTACATCTAAGGGATGTGTTGAAGCACCCTTGAAATTCTAGGGAATGTCATCAGGGATGTCAGGATCTTCAAACATAGGGGACCCTGCCCTAAATACTAAAACATTAAAATTAAAATACATGAAAATTGAAACATAAATCATTGAAATCTTAAACATAACAATGCCTTGCCCCAATAACATACATCATTACTTGCATGATAAATCATAAATGATACATGTAATGATGTAACAACATAATAATTATGATTCACAAATCATCTGTCACCATTGTATTTCTCCTTATATTTAGAAAATTCAGAAGATAGAGTCTTAAGATAGTTGATCTAGAATCAAGGAAAATTCCAAATGAGCATCACTTCTCAAGGCAATGCCCCACTAGTCTTTGCATCTAGCCACTACACAAAGGAATAAGGACCAACCATGGGAATGCCACTATCTGAGTTAGATTCATTTGCATTCTCCAGAATACTGAATGATACACCAATAAAACCTAGTTGTGCCTCATCAGGTTCCTCCTTATCTACCTATGCATTAGGTTTACATTCATTTTGTTATTAATTTTGCTTCTTGTCTTTTTTTCCTTCAAAAATATGGACTTTGGTTAAAAGCAATGTTACCAACATCGTGTTGGCGAAAATATCACTGAGGGTCTGAAAACGAAAATATCAGCAACATCAGGGAAAATATCGAAAAATATTGGAAAATGTTGTAAGAAAGAAAAAAATACAAAAATATTCATTTTTTTCAAAATTTTAAATATCTAAAGCATCAACAACATCAAATAAATGCATTTCCAGATAAATATGAATAGAGAAATGATATATAAGATGTATAAGATGTCTACTAAACTTGAATACATAACAGTCTACATATCAACACTAAATTGTGTCCCGAGTCTAAAGCCTCAAAATATCATCAAAAAATATAATAAGTGACAAATGTATCTCATCATCATGAGTCATCTACAATGAAATCAAATAAAAACTAATGATTCCCTCTGCCCATTTTACGGGAAAAGGTGATGGCTCTAGAAATAGTTTTTCCTCTAGAGGAAGAAGCCCCTGGAGTTGGCATTGGACTTTGACGTCCTGTAGAAGAAGTAGGAGCTAGACTCTAGTGTCCTCTATTGGTGCTATTGCCAAGTACAACATCCTCTATCGGAGTCTGTGAAGATAGTGGTTGACTGTGCTCTGTAACATCCTCCTCTGCTACTTTCCCCTCTTCCTCCTCCTGTATCCAATCAGGTATCGATTCCAAGATAGGCCTCTCAGAGTCAACCCTCCATGCAATAGTGGTGTTGATCCCATCCAATGAAATGGCGTCCACATCAGGTGTTTTCTGAATCTGCCTCATCCACAATCTGAGATTGTAGTAGACATATACCATGTCATTGAGGCGCTGGGATTCCAACTTGTATGAGGGCCATAAATTATAAATTATAAATTAATAATAATATTATAATTTATAATACATAATCTAGACTCTAGAGGGTGACAGGGCATAAAAAAATAAATTATAATTTATAATGAATTAAAAATTTAATTTGAAAATTTGTAATCTGTTGCGCTTCTTGGTGTGTATTTTCTCAAATGCACTCCAGTTGCACTTGCATCCTTCAGAGCTACATGTTTGGCTAAGCACCTAAATGGCAAGTTTTTGTAGATGGGGTGCTCTACCACCATAGCTTGTCCACCAAGCATCTACAACAACTAAGAGAAACATAAGAAAAGACATTGAAATTCGAAAGTTAAAAGTTCAAACAAAGTAAGAAGCTAGAAGTTAGAACTAAGAACTAAGAAGCTAGAACTAAGAACTAAGAAGAGACATCAAAATTTAAAATTTAATGAAGCCTACCTGGCATTTTGGTCTTCCTATCAACTATAGCCATTTGAAAGCCAAAAGTCCCACCAGAGATCCTATATGTTTCCATTTCTTTGGGAATCTCTGCACGTTCTTCATGACTTAGCACCATTCTCTCAACACGTGAGGAGTCCTTCCATAACCTCAACATCAAATCTAAAACCACATGAGTAAGAGAATGCAGGATTGAGGTAGATCCTTGTAGCATGAATCAGGCGATGAAGTGTATTGTTC
>JASDQU010012684.1:149135-162154 GCA_032191745.1 Picea mariana | reverse complement strand
ACCTATCGAAGAGTTCGAATGGATTAGTCCTATGGTGGTGCAAGATAGGAAGACAAGAGAAATCAGGATCTGTGTAGATCTCAGGAAGCTGAACGATGCTTTCCTGCATGACCCCTTCCCTACTCCATTCACTGACAAAGTGCTAGATAATGTGGGAGGACATGAGGTGTATTCTTTTACAGATGGATTCTCATGATATCATCAGATCCGAATTGCGAAGGAGGATTGCCACAAGACCATATTTGCAACAGAATGGGGATCTTAACAATATATAGTGATGCCATTTGGACTAAAGAATTCCCCAACCATCTTCTCCAGGGTGGTGGTTGAAGCATTTAAAGAATTTTTGGATAAATTTTTAGAAGCATATTTTGATGATTGGATTGTGTTTAGTTTGTTGAGAAACCATATTGAATGCCTAAGACTAATGTTGGATAAGTGCAAGCAGTGTCAAATTGCTTTGAATCTGAAGAAGTGCATCTTCTTCTCACGATTTGGAGTGTTGTTAGGGCATATTGTGTGTAAGCAGGGACTATTGGTAGATCCCTCTAAAATTGCAATTATATTTGCTTTGCCACCTCCAACTTCAGTTAAACAATTGTGCACTACGCTAGGACATACTGGATATTATAGAAAAATCATTAAAGGATTCACCCAGATTACAACACTTATGGAGGAGTTGTTGAAGAAAGACTGTCAGTTTAGCTGGACAGAAGAATGCCAGCAGAGCTTCGACACACTGAAACAAAAGATGGTTACTGTGCCCATTATGGTTTTCCCATATTGGAATAAAGAGTTTCATGTTCATGTTGATGCATCGTCCATTGCATTGGGAGCTTGTGTTGCATGGGAGCTATGTTAGCACAATCGGGAGCAGGAGACATCGATCACCTGTTAGCCTTTGATAGCAGGAAGTTATCCACAACAAAAATTAACTACACCACCACAGAGAGAGAAGGATTAGCCATGGTGTATGTGCTACAAAAATTTCACCACTACTTATTGGGAGGACACTTTAAAATGTTCACAGATCACTCCGTGCTGGAGTACCTAGTCAACAAGCCAGTGTTGGGGGGGAGAATATGCAGATGGATTCTGCTGTTTCAACAATATGATTTTGAGATCATAGTTAAGCCAAGAATAATGAACAAGGGTCCTGACCACTTGTTAAGGCTAGAACATGGTGAAGAACCCACCAGTTTGGAGGATACACTACCGGATGCACAGCTGCTCGCCATCAGAAAGATCGATGACCACTTCGCAGAAATATTCCAGTTCCTGTTAACGGGAATGGCACCTAGTGAGTATACAATTCCCCAGAAGAAACAACTTGTAGTGTGTGCTGCATACTTTTCACTGATAACAGATCAGCTATACAAGATGGGACCTGATGAGATACTAAGAATATGTGTTATGGAGGCAGAACGCCCAATGATCCTCACAGAAGCTCATGAAGTCATCGTAGGAGGACATTATGTAGGGAAAGCAACTACGCAAAAGGTTCTACGAGCTGGCCTTTGGTGGCCTACCTTACACAAAGATGCTAAGGATTATGCTAGAGCCTGTGATGTGTTCCAGAGAGTTGGGAGACCATCCAAAAGAGATGAAATGCCATTATCACCACAGATGACCCTAAAAGCATTTGAAAAGTGGGCCAATGACTTCGTGGGACCTATAAACCCACTAGGAAAGCACATAGGAGCAAGGTATATCATTACTGCGACTGAATACTTAACCAGATGGGACGAAGCCAGAGCAGTCAAGGACTGTAGTGCAACTACAACTGCGCGATTTATATTTGATGACATAATAACCAGGTTTGGATGCCCCAAGATCCTTATGAGTGACCAAGGCACACACTTCATCAATCATACAGTTGAAACATTGACTGAGGAGTTTACCATCTACCATCAGAAGAGCACACCTTATCATCCTTAGGCAAATGGAACAGTCGAAGCATTCAACAAAATCTTGGAGACAACATTGACGAAGATTTGTAATGTGAACATGGATGACTGGGATTTAAGAGTACCTGCAGTACTTTGGGCCTATAGAACCACTTGCAAGAAACTGACCATGCAGACCCCTTTTAAGCTAGTCTATGGTCTCAAAGATGTTGTCCCAATGGGATACCTAGTGCCAAGCTTAAGAATTGCTTCCTTTACAGATATGGATGACACTGGAGTTGTTCAAGAGAGGCTTGCACAGTTGGTTGAACTAGAAGAAGACAGTTTTATTGCAGGATTTCATCAATAGGTTCATAAGGACAGAGAGAAGGCCCACCATGATAGGCACATCAAGAAGAAGGCATTCAAGCAAGGTGACTTCGTACTGGTGTATGATAGTAAGTTTATAAAACACCCAGGGAAGTTCAGAACACATTGTATTGGATCGTATGAGATCGCCTATGTTACAGAAGGAGGAGCTACGTAGATGAAGACGCTGAATGGAGAATGGAAGGAAGGGTTGGTAAATGGGAGTCGGATGAAGTTGTACTATGACAACCAATTGCCTCGTAGCTCTCAGTAAAAATAAGAGGAAAAGGGTCTAGTTATCAGGTGCAGTTGAAACCAGGTACCAGACACAAAAAAGACAATCTGCACAACGAGGAAGAGGAGGCATAAAGTAGAAAGTAAAGGTTGCACTATAAAGCCCAAAACCGAAGAAAAACAAAAGGATCAGATCTGAAGTGCCTCAGGACAAGTCACATGTGAGTGTTGGGGACCTGTTGGCCCTTGGATATGGAATCAAGTGAAGATCAAGGAAGAAGAGGTAAAATGTGAACTTCGCGGGAGACACAATGACTGTTACTGGGTCGAAGTAAGAAAAAGAGTGGAAAAGAAGGAGCGAAGCCTAATAAAGCTAGCTGTTGGATGAGGAGATCAGGGATGAAAGATAAGCAAGATATATGGATCGAGGACAAAGTGGGAAAATCCACCATTAGCACCGCATGGGAATAAAGGAGAGACAAGTTGGCGAAGCCCGGAAAAGTGGGTCAAGTTGATCTAGTGTTTTAGACACCTAGGGTTTGTATATCTAGGGTTTTGACACCTAGGTCTCAACCTAAGGTTGTCGGTGAGGGACTATATTGTATAAATAGAGGTCAAGAGGACCTGGGTTGGGTCAGTACTGTTGTTGAGCATTGTTATTGATTGTTTTTCATTGAGAGAATATTGTATTGTGAGTGAGAGAAGTATTGAGAGTAAGAGCCTTCTGGCATTGTAAGATCTTTAGCTGGGTATGAAGATCAAGTCCTGCAGCTGGGTGCACAGGAGGGAGAGAGAGATAAGAAGAAGAAGATTTGCTAGCAGAGAACGCAGATAAGAACTGTAAGCTTTACCTTAATATATCATAAGCATAGTTTTGTTGACGTAGCCCTAGGGAGAGGGTGAACCACATATATCTGGTGTTATGTGTCTATGATTGATGCTTTATCTTTGTCTTTGACATACTGTTATTGCATTATTGTATTAGATCAGATCTATACAATGTGGAGTAGATTTTAGTGATAAGTGAGCTAGGTATACTGCGCTATATTGTGTTAAGATCCACTTGATATTCCCCTGGTTGTAGACATCTCTGTCCTGCAACCCCCCCATAGCTACTTCGGGTGAGACTGCATCTGCTTCGCAGGTGTTGCCGGAAGGGCCGGTAGTTAGGGATTGTTGGTGTGCTCTTGGAGTGAACCTTGGGTCTGCCCCTGTGCCAACAATGTCAATTCTTCATTTTTACTATTAAATACTAACCTTTTCAAATAACAAAGGTACTAGTGTAGGATTTCGTTTATATTTTTTTCTCTAGTTCTTGAGAAAATACCTTTGAAATGGTCCACTATTGCTTTAGAAATTCCATCAAACCCTCATTGAGTGACTCCATTTTTGTCCATTACTTCCCATAAAGCGTTTTCTCATTTTCTTGCTTGAGAAAATCTATCAAATTACCTAGTGTTCTCATCTCATTTATTTACTCACACACCCCTTCTTTTCTATCTCCAAACAATGTCTTCCAAGAGAGTGGTCTATCTTTTCTATTTCTAGTTCCTCCATTTCCACTTTAACTTTGGTTTAGGTTGATCTCTTTTTTAGATACTCATAAAAACCTCCAACTTCCCTTCAAAAAATTAATTAATTAATTATATATATAATCAATTAATTAATTTTTTGAAGGGAAGTTGGAGGTTTTTATAAGGATCTAAAAAAGAGATCAACCTTTTGTTTCTTATCTACTTTTATTCACTTCCAATTATCAAAGAAGGCTTCCATAAACTATTTCCTTGAAGAGGGGTCATACACCAATTCTCTGAAGTTTCTATCCTTAAGCCAATAAAAATTCAAATTAAAAGGAGAAGAAGGTTTGGTATTATTATCTTCCAATTGGAAAATTATAGGGAAGTGGCTTGAAATACTATCCAACCTTATTCATGATCTATATATACCTCCTTCTACTAGGAAGTTAAATGTAAATAAGAAAATATCAAGACTTTTGGCTATCAATGTTTCTCCAAGTTGGGCCCTTAATGCAAAATTCAACATCACCAAATTTTTGTCCTCAACTATAATTGAGGCATAAATTTTCCATATGATGTTCTCTTCCGCGCACTCTCCATATCTCTTCCCACTTAAGAGTTAGGTTGAGATCACCTCTTCCAATAGATTCACTAAGAAAGGATGAATGAAGGATGGATTATTTAACCAATGGTCTATTTTATTCAAATATGGACCATAGAAGTTATCAAAATGTATTTCCTCATTTAAGTCTTTGACATATAACTTGCATATGATTGTTCAATCCAAAAAATAATGATTCTTCATCTTGCATGAATCCCTCCATCCAACTGCCAAGCCTCATGATTTGCCTTTTACATCACAATCTGCAAAATCCCATCCTTTTAGGGTATCTACAAGAAAAATAATTGCATCATGACCACTTACCATTGTTTCTTGAATAAAAAACACATCTAGATGATATTTGTGTATGATCATCTTCAAGGATTTTTGTTTCCCTTATGTTGTTGGATAGACATAAAATTATGTACCTCCTTGGGAGGCCTCCTTTGCTCTAAGTTCCTCTATTATGGAAATTTTCCTCCTTCTATTGAATTCCTCTTCTACCCCTTTTTTTCCTATTTGAATCTAAAAATTTTACCCTCTTTTAGTCTAAACTCTATCATCAATATCTAGTTCCGCCATGATTGGTGTCTCTACGTTATTGCTCTTGCTTGGTCTTAAATTATGTGTGTGTGCGCGTGTGTGTGTGCGCACACGTGTGTGTGTGTGTGTGTGTGTGTGTGTGAGAGAGAGAGAGAGAGAGAGAGAGAGAGAGAGAGAGAGAGAGAGAGAGAGAGACTTGTCCTTATCTATTAGAGGAAGAAGAATATAACTTTGTAGAAGGGAATTCCTCCTTTTCCTATTCTATAGAAATTTGAGCTAGACCTTCACTTGTAAATACAAAAGGGATATGAATAACTCCTTCCCTTTCCTCTCGATTCTCAAAATTCCATGTTCCTCATATCATCTAAAAGAGTCAATATTTAGAGGTTGCATGGGGTATGGAGTTGGCTCTTCCATGACCTCTTTACATTTTCTTTTGTGGCATGAAACCATATGAAATTCATCTTGAATATTTTGAAGAGATAGGTTAATCTTACCTCAAGGGGAGGATGTTGTGGATTGATGCTTATCTCTTCCAAAATATACTTGAACTTTGAAGTAGGATAGAGTGTTTTGAAGTTCTTGGATACTGAATTAAGAACCTCAAAATTTTCCAACATTTGTTCCCCATATCTTGATTTACATAGTAGCATGGTGAATTCATCTAATGTGCCATCTTATCCTTGCTCTAAACATGTATTTCTAAGATGATGATAATCCTTAATTTTTGAGCATACGAAAGGAACTTTCTCATGGTCTAGTACTTGCCTATATTATATCCCTCCTATCATATTGTTATACCCATGTACTAAACCAATCCCTAGGTTGAATTCCACACAAATTCTCCCCATTGTTGTAGAAATATTTTCCATAGTCTTTGTCTTCTCATCCACAATGATAAATCGACCAGTTTCCTTATAGACCTCTTTTGTGCATAATTCCAAAAGTATAAAGGTAATCTTGACCCAAATCAAGGCCTTATTTTTCCTTTCCCTTGGGGGGTCAAACCTTGGCTCCTAGAATTGTAAGCTCAAGTTTTATCTTCCCAAAAGAAAATACATCAACCAGTTTTGTCTTTGTCTGTTTTTTATTCGGATTATTTTGAGAAAGAAATGAAGGCAAAGATATAACAATGAAATATACAGATAAATTTCAATAAGCATAGAGATACAATAATGCACAATTTTTATTAATGAGAGAATGTACATAAAATGTAAAATTACAGAGTGAATGAATCACTAGAATGGTGGTAAATTATCTCTGAGAAGAGATGTGATGGGTACGCTCATTCGTAATAAGATGATGATGTTTATAATGAGGCTCTAGAATCCTTTTTAACATGAATAAAATCCAAAACCCTAACCTCGGAAGATGAAACGCCAAAATTCATGTGGGCCCTGATGGGTTAAGTTGGTACGACAACTTCCTAAGGGCGTAACTTTTGCATACATTATTCGTTTGGGGCGCACGATGGCTCATTTAAAAGGTCTATTCGAGGAATACATATTTCTTCGCCACACTCTAGTTAAAGCCTATGTGTGACTGTGGAGGGACCAAAAAACTTTGTTTAGGGCCTCAAAATGGCCCCAGAAGTTTAGGACTTGAAAATATGTAGAAACATTGCTAAGGTGGAAACCCTTGTTTTGAGCTAGTGGAATTGGTGGGTGGCCACCAATTTCTTCCTGGATCAATCCTCACCCTTAGGAAGCAATGATATCCATTGTGTCATGTCCCCTGAGAAGATTTTGGTGAATCTAAACCTTGGTGAGTTGCTTACCTTGCTGAAGAAGCTGCCCTACTTAGCTTTTTGAAGGTTGTTATGAACCAATCTGGCTGGATGATCTGCCTGAGTGTGGGAGGACTCTGTTGGTGAAGATAAAACATGAGAAATATGAAGGGATTTATCATAAATTTATTTGACTGGGTAGTGTGGAGGAACCCTCTTAGGTGCAGTAGGAATATCTTGGTTCTCTTCGACAATCTTGTTGATCCACTTCTGCTAGATAGGAGGGTCTTGGGTCGAGGCTACAGTGGTTGCAGTTTCCTTCTCTTCTAACCAAGTTGTGAAGAGGATAATTTTTTCAGTATGAGAGATTACTTTTCTGCACTATTTTGTCAGTACAGTAGTCAAAAATACCTCTGGTATCCTATAGGGATGACCCCCTAGAGTAACAATGATGCTACAGGGTTGAGACTCATAAACAACATGATGCCTCCACATATATGGCTGGCCTAATAGAACATCAAAAAATTCTCATGGGGAAACACCACACAGTACCTCATTCTTGAAGGGCTTGATGCCATATGACATGCGACACTGCTGGCTAACATGAAGATCTCATCCCTGGCAGAACCATACAATGTTGTATGGTTGCAGGTGTGGTGTTGTCGGAAAATCCAACTGTTTGACGAACTCTGCTAAGATGAGGTTCTTCTGGATTTCACTATCAAAAAAAAATGCAACGAGGTCCCCTTCACCCACATCTGTGAATGGAAAAAGGTGCTCCCCCTCCTCAGGATCCTCTAGTTTTTCTAGTTGGATTGTTACAGTCACGACAATAGCGGTGGGTTCTACATCAATTATCTGCCTCCTTTTATTATTGTCTGAATCGGAGTCTGAGTAAGGGATATGATCTATTTCTTTGAGCTCATCCACCAATGACTGTTTTGAGTGACATTCATTAGTGTTGTGCCAAAGGATTTTGTTCAAGTCACACCACTTCCCAATGTCCTTCTTCATCTTCCTGTTTCTCTTCTTTTCATGTGGCTTGGACTAGTTGTCTTGAGGTTGGATATTCTATGAGTTAGGGATGCCTTTACCATGCTTTGGTTGTTGCAGATTTGCAGACCCAAATTCTCTCTTACTCTGTTGCTTAAATTTTTTCTCTATTTTGACAACATATCTATAAGTGACTCCCAATGATGAGATGTCCAGAAACTCCATTTCGATTTGGATGTAACTATGTAGATCCCCGCGGTATTTCAGAACTAGATGTTGCTCAAAGTCTTTGATACCCAACTTGGTGCACAATATATGGAAGATATTTGTGAACTCTGACACTATTTGGTCCCACTTTTGATGCAATGTGGTCCATCTCATGTATTGTTTGTCATAGTTTCCCATAGGGTAGTATTTCTCCTTGACCACATCCATAAAAAAAATCCCAAGTGGGCTTGGCCCCGAATATTCCAGACTCCTCTGTGAAACTTTTCTCCCAATAAGTTTCCCACCAATTTTTGACATGAGGGAGATCCTTGAGGAGCGCAAAGGTGATCTTTTCTCTGTCGGAAAAATTGTGAACAAAGAAATAACCTTCTAGAAAGTTTAACCATTTTTCCAAAGCATCTGCATCAATATGAACTTCAAATATGGGAATATCAAAATTAACTTGTACCTTGAATGGAGTAGTGTCTCCAAAGAGACTACTTGACGGATATGCGCCTGTTATTGTCGACAATCATTGAAGGATTTGGGAAAAGTTCTCCAACATCGTGTTCCTCTATTGCATGATGGATTTTGCGAGTAACAACTTGATGGGTTCTTCTGCTCCCTCATTCCTCTTCTCTTCCACCATGGGAAGTATCTTGGGTTGGCAAGAGAATTTATCCTCAAGGGAAACTAGCTTGAGACCCAACTCTCTATATCTTGACCTCGTCGGGGACATGCATAAGAAATGAAAAGGAGTAGCCTGCTATGATACCACTGATCCAGGTTATTTTGAGAATGAAATAAAGATAAAGATATAGCAATGAAATATACACATATATTGCAATAAACACAGAGATACAGTAAGGCACAATTTTTATTAATGAGAGAATGTAAAGAAACAATAAAATTACAGAGTGAATGACTCACTAGAATGGTGGCAACTTATCTCTGAGAAGAGATGTGATGGCTACACTCATTCACAAGAAGATAATGATGTTTACAATGAGGCTCAAGAGGCCTTTTTAACATGAAGAAAATACAAAACCATAACCCCGGAAGATGAAACACCAAAAGTCATGTGGGCCTCGATGGGGTAAGTTGGTATGTCAACTTCCCAAGGGTGTAACTTTTACATACGATCTCTATTTGAGGCGCATGATAGATCGTTTCAAAGGTATATTCGAGGAATACACATTTTTCCATCACACTTTGGCTAATGCCTATAGTGTGACTATGGTGGGCCAAAAAAAAAATTAGGGCCTCAAAACGACCCCAGAATTTTAGGACCTGAATATATGTAGAAAAACTGCCAAGGTGGAAACCCCTGTTTTGAGCTAGTGGAATAGGTGGGTGGCCATCGGCTTCCACCTGGATCAATTTGAGATCTAAAAACAAAGGTAATGAAGCCTCTTTTTATTGAGAAAATTAGGGATAATAACCTAGAATAGGTTCTCGTTTCTTCTTCATCCATTTTTTTAATGTCTTTTAATTAATTATGGTCCTTAAAAAATCCCCTATCAATGCACAATCATTATAAATCCTAAATATTTCTGAAGCCACCTCTAATTCCATATTTATCCTCATTTTTTCTTCTTTGATATTAATTCCCTTAGGTCTCTTCTTTTTCCTGTTATTTTATTTTGTCACTTTATTTTATTTTGTCACTAATAGAAGGTTTTGTCTCAAGATCTGCTTCTTTAAATCTAGAGTCTTCTACTAGATTTTGTCTAGAGATCTGCTTCCTTTAAATTAGAGTCTTCTACTAGATTTTCTCTCAAGACCTCCTTCCTTACATTTAGAGTCTTCTGCTAGATTTTGTTGAGCTCTTGTTTTTATGAAGCTTCCATTTATCATTATACATAAAGCATGTTCTAGCTAGCTTACAACATTTAAAATAACATCCTAAATAATTAATAACATTCATTCAACATCGATGTGGAATTATCATTAATGATAATGCTATGAACTCTTTATGTCACCATGCCTAACCCACTTATGTGACCATAACAATTTAAGATGACTAAATATACCACATCCATTGAGGGAATTAGAACCCTAGTGAAAAACTAATATAAACCTTTTGATCTTTTTGAACGATACAATGCATGTGGAAATGACTCATAACCAACTATGGAGAAAATACACCATTCCCTTTTAATCAATTAATGACACTCTAATTAACTAATATAAACCTTTTAATCTATACAATGTATGTGAAAATGACTCATAACCAACTATGAAGAAAATACACCATTCCCTTTGAATCGATCAATAAAACTCTAATTGATACTATAATTGATACTATATTTATCCCCATTCCAACCTTGTTGACCTTTAGTTTAATTGATACTATAATTCTCACTTTATAATAATAACACATATTTATCCCATTCCAACTTTACATATTTATCCCATTCCAACCTTGTTGACCTTTTGACCTTTAAATAGTAGATTGCATTTGTTTATCATGCCAAAGGCATTTTTATATGAATAGCAACTCCAAAAAAACTTTCATCTATGTTCAATGAACACCTTGTATTAACACTGATTATGTTACTCCAAACACTAAGAATATTTGAATTAAAGTTACATTGAGATGAATGACCTTTTAAAGAAATCTTGATTATGAAAAATAAATTTCAAAGCCAACAATTGACTGTATGTGATTTACTTTGTTAGTCTTAATACTACTTCACCCTTATGAACATCTCTTAATGCAACTAATGTTAAGTGTAATGTTCAAGATCCATCTGATTCAATGACTGCCAAGCACACTATTCACATTTGTGAGAAAATGGTTATTAACGAACCATGCTCATGAGAAATGGGACATGGTGAATGAATTGTGGGTTCTAAAGAAAGCCTTTCATAACTAAAAGTTGTTATGGAGACAATTTCCATCTTCAAACATGAAACTGAATATGAGGCGTGGGAATATTAAATATATATAGTTAATTTCGAAAAATGAAATGTATAAGTCATAATGGCAATCAAATATTCCAACTAGATGAAAAGTCACACAAGGTCTTATCATCTATTTTCGAGTCAATTTATCCCACTGACAATCATTGTTAAATTGTCTTTAATAAATAAATTTTGCAATTAAATACAATGTTTGTTATTAATCGTTTATGACATATTTATGCTATTGACAATCATTGTTAAATTATCTATGTTAATTAAATTATACAATTAAGTACACGGTTTGTTATTAATGGTTTATGACAAATGTTTTTCATGTTTTTTTTTTTTAATGTTTTTTTGAATTTTTATTTATTATAATACAACAAACATGTTGTAGGCCAACTACAACATTCAAGGTAGAATATTAAATAACAAACATGTTGTAGGCCAACTACAACATTCAAGGTAGACTATTAAATAACAAACATGTTGTAGGCCAACTACAACATTCAAGGTAGAATATTAAATAATTAGTGACATTCATCCAATGTTGAGGTGAAATTATTATTATCATTGAAATTAAGAATTATGTTTTTCAACATGCTTCACTCATTTATTTATCTAATCATTCAATTGTTTTCTCTTTTAAAGGACTATGACATACCATGTGCTTTGAGAGAAATTGAACCTAGTGGAGAACTATTAGCAACCTTTCATCAATTTAATGTTTGTGGGCTCAATCCATTAAGAACCTTTGGTAGATAGCATTCATGCTATCACCATAAGTTTGACACGTTGTATAGTGGCACTATGATGGATCCTAGGTTGGTAGGTTGGTTTAGAGGTACAAATATAATGCCTCCCCAAGTGATGATGACATGTCACCAAACCAATTGAATGTAACCAAGATTCATTATCAACTTTAGAGAGAAGATCATTACTTCCTCTTAACCAATTGGTGAAACCTCCAATAATATAATAATTATTTTTTAATAATATAATTCTCATGGTATAATTAGATAATTATTTTTTAATAATATAATTCTCATGGTATAATTAGAGTTATATAATGTTTCCATTTCATCTTTTCTAAGTACTGGTTCTAAGTAAAGTGGGTAACTATGAACTTTTTACAATGGTTAATAACATCATCATGTATGTTTATATACTAAAAAATTATAGATTTGAATTCGGACAAAGTAAAGCATATACACTTTTATAAACTAAATATCCCATAAACAAACGAATCTTATACTTTTAACATCATTGAACTTAACATAAAAATATTATTTTAATCTTATCAACATTACCGTTATTCTTTAATTTTCAAATTCTAAAGTAAATTGCATTGGTTTAATTATAGTTAAATTCAATGGTTTAATTATTAAGAAATTAGTGGGAATAAGTATTTATTTTATGGGAGAGTTTGGTTTTTCATTAAAAGAAGAGGCATTTCCACATGAGAATTTTTCATAATTTGGAGAAGAAGAGTTTGTATGGATGTGGTAAATATATCATAATAATTTTAAAAGATTTAGTTTAAAAGTTTTAGGTTTTAGATTTTTTTTATGTTTTTTTAATGGGTTTTGTTTAAATTCTGGTTAGAAATTTAAAAGGATAGTTGGAATTGCATATTTTATTGGTTGAAATTACATATTCCTAGTGTTTTAAAGATTTTTGAGGATACTGAATCTATTTATGCATTAAAAAACACTATTTGAACCATGCAAAATTGTAACTTTGCTCACAATTAATTACAAACTTTCAATAATAATTACTCAAAAAAAAAATAAAACATTTAAACTATACTAATTTAAAAAGAAATCATCATTTAATTTTATTATATTTTTTTCATTATTTTTTATTTTTCAAATTTAAAGTTTAAATGAATGAGTTATTCTACGGATATATTGTGTGTTTTTTAGACCGCTAATAATAATTTTTTATATAATATACTATAATGGTATATTTTTATTATAATATTTCATTTTATATTAATAATTAAATTATAGTAATTTATTTATTTTAAAGGGTAA
>JASDQU010012684.1:133849-147467 GCA_032191745.1 Picea mariana | reverse complement strand
ATATTTAGAGGTTGCATGGGGTGTGGAGTTGGCTCTTCCATGACCTCTTTACATGACCTCTTTACATTTTCTTTTGTGGCATGAAACCATATGAAATTCATCTTGAATATTTTGAAGAGATAGGTTAATCTTACCTCAAGGGGAGGATCTTGTGGATTGATGCTTATCTCTTCCAAACTATACTTGAACTTTGAAGTAGGATAGAGTGTTTTGAATTTCTTGGATACTGAATTAAGAACCTCAAAATTTTCCAACATTTGTTCCCCATATCTTGATTTACATAGTAGCATGTTGAATTCATCTAATGTGTCATCTTATCCTTGCTCTAAACATGTATTTCTAAGATGACCATAATCCTTAATTTTTGAGCATACGAAAGGAACTTTCTCATGGTATAGTACTTGCCTATATTATCTCCCTCTTATCATATTGTTATACCCATGTACTAACCCAATCCCTGGGTTGAATTCCACACAAATTCTCCCCATTGTTGTAGCAATATTTTCCATAGTCTTTGTCTTCTCATCCACAATGATAAATCGACCAGTTTCGTTATAGACCTCTTTTGTGCATAATTCCAAAAGTATAAAGGTAATCTTGACCCAAATCAAGGCCTTATTTTTCCTTTCCCTCAGGGGGTCAAACCTTGGCTCCTAGAATTGTAAGCTCAAGTTTTATCTTCCCAAAAGAAAATACATCAACCAATTTTGTCTTTGTCTGTTTTTTATTCGGATTATTTTGAGAGTGAAATGAAGGCAAAGATATAACAATGAAATATATAGATAAATTTCAATAAGCATAGAGATAAAATAATGCACAATTTTTATTAATGAGAGAATGTACATAAACTGTAAAATTACAGAGTGAATGAATCGCTAGAATGGTGGTAAATTATGTCTGAGAAGAGATGTGATGGCTATGCTCATTCATAATAAGATGATGATGTTTATAATGAGGCTCTAGAATCCTTTTTAACATGAATAAAATCCAAAACCCTAACCCCGGAAGATGAAACGCCAAAAGTCATGTGGGCCTTGATGGGGTAAGTTGGTACGTCAACTTCCTAAGGGCGTAACTTTTGCATACAATCTTTGTTTGGGGCGCACGATAGCTCATTTAAAAGGTCTATTCAAGGACTACATATTTCTTTGTCACACTCTAGTTAAAGCCTATGTGTGACTGTGGAGGGACCAAAAAATGTTGTTTAGGGCCTCAAAATGGCCCCAGAAGTTTAGGACTTGAAAATATGTAGAAACATTGCTAAGGTGGAAACCCCTGTTTTGAGCCAGTGGAATAGGTGGGTGGCCACAAATTTCTTCCTGGATCAATCCTCACCCTTAGGAAGCAATGGTATCCATTGCGTCAGGTCCCCTGGGAAGATTTTGGTGAATCTGAACCTTGGTGAGTTGCTTGCCTTGCTGAAGAAGCTGCCCTACTTAGCTTTTTGAAGGCTGTTATGAACCAATCTAGCTGGATGATCTACCTGAGTGTGGGAGGACTCTATCGGTGAAGACACAACATGAGAAATATGAAGGGATTTATCATAAATTTATTTGACTGGGTAGTGTGGAGGCACCCTCTTAAGTGCAGTAGGAATATCTTGGTTCTCTTCTACAATCTTGTTGATCCACTTCTGCTGGATAGGAGGGTCTTGGGTCGAGGCTACAGTGGTTGCAGTTTCCTTCTCTTCTAACCAAGTTGTGAAGAGGCTAATTTTTTTAGTATGAGAGATTACTTTTCTGCACTATTTTGTCAATACAGTAGTCGAAAATACCTCTGGTATCCTATAGGGATGACCCCCTAGAGTAACAATGACACTACAGGGTTGAGACTCATAAACAACATGATGCCTCCACATATATGGTTGGCTTAATAGAACATCAAAAAATTATAGTGGGGCAACATCACATAGTACCTCATCCTTGAAGGGCTTGATGCCACATGACATGTGACACTACTGGCTAACATGAAGATCTCGTCCCTGGCAGAACCATACACTGTTGGATGGTTGTGGATGTGGTGTTGTCGAAAAATCCAATTGTTTGACGAACTCTGCTAAGATGAGGTTCTTCTGGATTTCACTATCAACAAAAAAATGCAACGAGGTCCCTTTCACCCACATCTGTGAATGGAAAAAGGTGTTCCCCCTCCTCAGGATCCTCTAGTTGTTCTAGTCGGATTATTGCATTCACAACAATAGAAGTGGGTTCTACATCAATTATCTATCTCCTTTTATTATTGTCTAAATTGGAGTCTAAGTCAGGGATATGATCTATTTCTTTGAGCTCATCCACCAATGACTGTTTTGAGTGACATTCATTAGTGTTGTGCCAAGGGATTTTGTTCAAGTCACACCACTTCCCAATGTCCTTCTTCATCTTCCTGTTGCTCTTCTTTTCACATGGCTTGGACTAGTTGTCTTGAGGTTGGATATTCTATGAGTTAGGGATGCCTTTACCATGCTTTGGTTGTTGCAGATTTGCAGACCCGAATTCCCTCTTGCTCCGTTGCTTAAATTTTTTCTTGATTTTGACAACATATCTATAAGTGACTCCCAATGATGAGATGTCCAAAAACTCCATTTCGATTTGGATGTACCTATGTAGATCCACGCGGTATTTCAGAACCAGATGTTGCTTAGAGTCTTTGATACCTAACTTGGTGCACAATATATGGAAGATATTTGTGAACTATGACACTATTTGGTCCCACTTTTGATGCAATGTGGTCCATATCATGTATTGGTTGTCATAGTTTCCCATAGGGTAGTATTTCTCCTTGACCACATCCATAAAAAAAATCCCAAGTGGGCTTGGCCCTGAATATTCCAGACTCCTCTATGAAAATTTTCTCCCAATAAGTTTCCCACCAATTTTTGACATGGGGGAGATCCTTACGGAGCGCAAAGGTGATCTTTTCTCTGTCGGAAAAATTGTGAACAAAGAAATAACTTTCTAGAAAGTTTATCCATTTTTCCAAAGCATCTGCATCAATATGACCTTCAAATATGGGAATATCAAAATTAACTTGTACCTTGAATAGAGTAGTGTCTCCAAAGAGACTGCTTGACGAATATGCGCTTGTTATTATCGACAATCATTGAAGGATTTGGGAAAAATTCTCCAACATCGTGTTCCTCTATTGCGCGATGGATTTCACGAGTAACAACTTGATGGTTCTTCTGCTCCCTCGTTCCTCTTCTCTTCCACCATGGGAAGTATCTTGGGCTGACGAGAGCAGTTATCCTCAAGGGAAACTAGCTTGAGACCCAACTCTCTATATCCTGACCTCATCGGGGACATGCATAAGAAATGAAAAGGAGTAGCTTGTTATGATACCACTGATCCAGATTATTTTGAGAACGAAATGAAGATAAAGATATAGCAATGAAATATACAAATATATTGCAATAAACACATAGATACAGTAATGCACAATTTTTATTAATGAGAGAATGTAAAGAAACAATAAAATTACAGAGTGAATGACTCACTAGAATGGTGGCAACTTATCTCTGAGAAGAGATGTGATGGCTACGCTCATTCGCAAGAAGATAATGATGTTTACAATGAGGCTCAAGAGGCCTTTTTAACATGAAGAAAATACAAAACCCTAACCCCGGAAGATGAAACACCAAAAGTCATGTGGGCCTCGATGGGGTAAGTTGCTACATCAACTTCCCAAGGGTGTAACTTGTACATACGATCTCCGTTTGAGGCGCATGATAGATCATTTGAAAGGTATATTCGAGGAATTCACATTTTTCCATCACACTTTGGCTAATGCCTATAGTGTGACTATGGTGGGCCCAAAAAAAAAATTGAGGGCCTCAAAACGATCCCAGAATTTTAGGACCCGAATATATGTAGAAAAATTGCCAATGTGGAAACCCCTGTTTTGAGCTAGTGGAATAGGTGGGTGGCCACCGGTTTCCACCTAGATCAATTTGAGATCTAAAAACAAAGGTAATGAAGCTTCTTTTCATTGAGAAAATTGGGGATAATAACCTAGAATAGGTTCTCGTTTCTTCTTCATCCATTTTTTTAATGTCTTTTAATTAATTATGGTCCTCAAAAAATCCCCTATCAATGCACAATCATTAAAAATCCTAAATATTTCTAAAACCACCTCTAATTCCATATTTATCCTCATTTTTTCTTCTTTGATATTAATTTCCTTAGGTATCTTCTTTTTCCTGTTATTTTCTTTTGTCACTAATAGAAGGTTTTGTCTCAAGATCTGCTTCCTTAAATCTAGAGTCTTCTACTAGATTTTGTTTGGAGATCTGCTTCCTTTAATTTAGAGTCTTCTACTAGATTTTCTCTCAATACCTCCTTCCTTAAATTTAGAGTCTTCTACTAGATTTTGTTGAGCTCTCGGTTTTGTGAAGCTTCCATTTATCATGATACATAAAGCATGTTCTAGCTAGCTTACAACATTTAAAATAACATCCTAAATAATTAATAACATTCATTCAACATCGATGTGGAATTATCATTAATGATAATGCTATGAACTCTTTATGTCACCATGCCTAACCCACTTATGTGACCATAACAATTTAAGATGACTAAATATGCCACATGCATTGAGGGAATTAGAAACCTAGTGAAAAACTAATATAAACCTTTTGATCCTTTTGATTGATACAATGTATGTGGAAATGACTCATAATCAACTATGGAGAAAATACACCATTCCCTTTTAATCAATTAATGACACTCTAATTAACTAATATAAACCTTTTGATCTATATAATGTATGTGAAAATGACTCATAACTAACTATGAAGAAATTACACCATTCCCTTTTAATCAATCAATGAAACTCTAATTAATACTATAATTCTCACTTTATAATAATAACACATATTTATTCCCATTCCAACCTTGTTGACCTTTAGTTTAATTGATATTATAATTCTCACTTTATAATAATAACACATATTTATCCCATTCCAACCTACCTGGTTGACCTTTTAATAGTAGATTGCATTTGTTTATCATGCCAATGGCATTTTTATATGAATGGCAACTCCAAAAAAAACTTTCATCTATGTTCATATGTTCAGTGAACACCATTGAACACCTTGTGTTAACACTTATTATGTTACTCCAAAAATTAAGAATATTTGAATTAAAGTTACATTGAGATGGATGAACTTTTAAAGAAACCTTGATTATGAAAAATAAGTTTCAAAGCCAACAATTAATTGTATGTGATTTACTTTGTTAGTTTTAATACTACTTCACCCTTATGAACATCTCTTAATGCAACTAATGTTAAGCGTAATGTTCAAGATCCATCTGATTCAATGAATGCCAAGCACACTATTCACATTTGTGAGAAAATGGTTATTAACGAACCATGCTCATGAGAAATGGGACATGGTGAATGAGTTGTGGGTTCTAAAGAAAGCCTATCATAACTAAAAGTTGTTATGGAGACAATTTCCATCTTCAAACATGAAACTGAATATGAGGCGTGGGGATATTAAATATATATAGTTAATTTCAAAAAATGAAATGTATAAGTCATAATGGCAATCAAATATTCCAACTAGATGAAAAGTCACACAAGGTCTTATCATTTATTTTCGAGTCAATTTATCCCACTGACAATCATTGTTAAATTGTCTAATAAATAAATTTTGCAATTAAATACAATGTTTGTTATTAATCGTTTATGACATATTTATGCTATTGACAATCATTATTAAATTATCTACGTTAATTAAATTATACAATTAAGTACACGGTTTGTTATTAATGGTTTATGACAAATGTTTTTTTTTTTAAATGTTTTTTTGAATTTTTATTTATTATAATACAACAAACATGTTATAGGCCAACTACAACATTCCAGGTAGAGTATTAAATAACAAACATGCTGTAGGCCAACTACAACATTCAAGGTAGAATATTAAATAACAAACATGCTGTAGGCCAACTACAACATTCAAGGTAGAATATTAAATAATTAGTGACATTCATCCAATGTTGAGGTGAAATTATTATTATCATTGAGATTAAGAATTATGTTTTTCAACATGCTTCACTCATTTAACTACAACATTCAAGGTAGAATATTAAATAATTAGTGACATTCATCCAATGTTGAGGTGAAATTATTATTATCATTGAGATTAAGAATTATGTTTTTCAACATGCTTCACTCATTTATTTATGTAATCATTCAATTGTTTTCTCTTTTAAAGGACTATGACATACCATGTGCTTTGAGAGAAATTGAACCTAGTGGAGAACTATTAGCAACCTTTCATCAATTTAATGTTTGTGGGCTCAATCCATTAAGAACCTTTGGTAGATAGCATTCATGCTATCACCATAAGTTTGACACGTTGTATAGTGGCACTATGATGGATCCTAGGTTGGTAGGTTGGTTTAGAGGTACAAATATAATGCCTCCCCAAGTGATGATGACATGTCACCAAACCAATTGAATGTAACCAAGATTCATTATCAACTTTAGAGAGAAGATCATTATTTTTTCTTAACCAATTGGTGAAACTTTCAATAATATAATAATTATTTTTTAATAATATAATTTTCATGGTATAATTAGAGTTATATAATGTTTCCATTTCATCTTTTCTAATTACTTGTTTTAAGTAAAGTGGGTAACTATGAACTTTTTACAATGGTTAATAACATCATCATGTATGTTTATATACTAAAAAAATTATAGATTTGATTTCGGACAAAGTAAAGCATATACACTTTTATAAACTAAATATCCCATAAACAAACGAATCTTATACTTTTAACATCATTGAACTTCACATAAAAATATTATTTTAATCTTATCAACATTACCGTTATTCTTTAACTTTCAAATTCTAAAGTAAATTGCATTGGTTTAATTATTGTTAAATTCAATTGGTTTAATTATTAAGAAATTAGTGGGAATAAGTATTTATTTTATGGAAAAGTTTGGTTTTTCATTAAAAGAAGAGGCATCTCGATATGAGAATTTTTCATAATTTGGAGAAGAAGAGCTTGTATGGATGTGGTGAATATATCATAATAATTTTAAAAGTTTTAGGTTTTAGATTTTTTTTGTATGTTTTTTTAATGGGTTTTGTTTAAATTCTGGTTAGAAATTTAAAAGGATAGTTGGAATTGCATATTTTATTAGTTGAAATTATATATTCCTAGCGTTTTAAGGATTTTTGAGGATACTGAATCTATTTATGCATTAAAAAACACTATTTGAACCATACAAAATTGTAACTTTGCTCACAATTAATTACAAACTTCCAATAATAATTACCCAAAAAAAAAGATAAAACATTTAAACTATACTAATTTAAAAAGAAATCATGATTTTATTATATTTTTTTCATTATTTTTTATTTTTCAAATTTAAAGTTTAAATGAATGTGTTATTCTACGGATATATTGTGTGTTTTTTCGACCGCTAATAATAATTTTTTATATAATATATTATAATGGTATATTTTTATTATAATATTTCATTTTATATTAATAATTAAATTATATTTATTTATTTATTTTAAAGGGTAAAAATAGTAGTTTGGAAGATGTTCATATATATATATATATATATATATAAAAGTTGTTTTCATTATAAATTAATTTGGAATTATAGTATTGAAAGGAGAAATAGTGAAGGTTGGAAAATTTATTTTAATTTTGAGAATAATTGTAAATATACTTAAAATTTTGGTTTTGGGAAAGAAATGAAGTTTTTTTTGACACAATTGATACTTTAGTGATTTTATATGGTTATGAAGTTTAGGGAGTAGTAGTTTTAAAGAAATTTGGAGGAAAATAGAGAAAATCCTAAAACCTTTTATAAATTTTAAGAGTTTTATATTTAAAGGCAATAAACCTTACCTAATTTTCTTTTTAGAGGTCAACTTCAACCTATTAAGAATAAGATTATGATCAAATATTTAATGTACAAGAACAAACTAATTAACATAAAGGGAGAAAGGCTTCATGTCATTGCTTCAAATAGTAGTGAAAATCACTCAAGACTTAAGTGAGAATAGATTATTAAACATGTGAATTCTTAGCTTTATCATTAAAGGATAGTGGCAGAAATCACCCTTAAAATTATCCATACCACTTAAAGTATTATTATGAATAAGTTAAAATAAAATGTGGTGTAATATTATGGAGAATAAAAGAAAGTTGGTTTATTATAAAGAAAACATTAACCTCAAATTAAAAGACCAAACTTACTTATCAATCCATTGTCAATTGGGTCTAGCATGGGTGGTTAAGAGGAGAAGTGTTATCCTCTCCACTTGGTTCCAAATCTCGTGTGTAACATGTTTCTTCTTTGTGAGCCAATTGTTAATTGGGTCTTCGTGAGGTGATTGTTGATAAGGGTTAGTAAGGTATCAACAATTTCACCCACACTTATAAGTTTGAGGGTGGGACAAATTATATTCCAAGATTTTTTCATTTTTATTTTTATTTTTTATCAATCCATAAAAGTAAAATAATTTCAAAAAACTTATTTCAAATTTATTTAACTATAAAAGAATTTATTAAAATAAATTATATATATGTATATGTATGTATGTAAATTGAAATGATTATCATTTGTATTAAAATAAGTCTACAACTGCAGCATACAATGAATAAATGCAAAGCAAAATCAAGCTATCTAATATTAGAGTTTCAAAAATGTCCAAATTTTTCAAAATGATTTCCTATTGTCTAAGTAGTTCTTATAGTTCTAGCAACATAAATATAAAGTTTACTAGTTTATGGCCTAAGAAAATGAGCTAATAACATAACTACCTTACAATGCATAATAAGACCTAGGCTTAGAAGAAGACAGGCCCACTAAGGGCTACCTTCTTGATCTCTTCCTGAAAGTTGAACTCTAGGGCTACATTTCATTTACCATGTCTTGTTGCACTGGTTGGATGGGTTATTCATCCTTAATTTCTTCTTTGATAGATCCAATAGAAACCTTTGATAGAGAAACTGGAGAATGTGAGCTCCTAGCAAAACCCAAAAATAATTTAGAAAGCATGTTGAAATCTTCTTCCAATTTCTCTATTTGCTTGCTTTGACAAGCCAAATACTTCTAATAACTCAACATTCTTGGATCTTTGAGATTCGATTTGACCTGTGATCCTACAACTATAGTGAGAAAAGGTCATTTTAATACCCTCAATTTGGTGAATGCATCTCCTTTAGACTCAAGAGGTTTGAAAATTCACAAGGGGTACACTGATTCGAGTGCATATGACCCTCCATTCTTCCCAAAGCCTTAAATTTCAACCATTTTCCAGCACCAAAGATAATACCAAATAAATATTAGACTGAATAAGGCCAAAAGAAGAGAAAACCACATATCCAAAACCCAAGAATAGAGGCCCAATTCACTTGGAAAAATAGAATGAAACCAGACATCAAGACTTACCAAGCTTTAAAGACACTGTGAAAAAAATTGGACTTGTGAACTAAGTTGGGCCTTTTTAAACACCTGCAAAGACCAAATACCAGAAGAGAGGAAATACCATTTTCAACATATAGATCCATCCTTTCCAATTTAATAACTATTCATCTGATGTGCATACAGGTATGAAGGAGAGGTACAAAGGAATGAGTTGAAGTTAATGCCCATATCATCAAGATAAGGTTGAAACACCACTTTTCCATAGCCTCCATTGCATACATATCCTAAGGTTTGATAAACTTAATATCATGGGAGGTAAGTGATGACAGGGACCCCTAATTTGTACTCTTGACATTTCAACATTTAATCCCACAACCTCTTTTTAGTTGATATCAACTAGGATATTGAATGACTCAACACTTGATGATATTCTATAAACTCAAAACTCCTCACCACCCCTTGAACTCTAAAGTGTTAGGAAAATAGACTTCCATTCTAAGTCTAATAGAATAGAGGAAGACATATTCAAGCTATAAATTAAATGACAAAGAAAATGCACAGTACACATAGATTTTATCTTGGAAACCCAAACATGAAAACCAACATTCCTTGAGCATCTTTCTCTCTTGTTGTCTTATTTATTCAGAATAAAAGGTTACATGTCTAAAATTGGCCCACACCTAAGAAAAAAACGACATCATACCCTCTTGCTTACACAAGAACAATCCTGCAACCAATCCGGCTTACATATACATGACCAACAACCTTATGCTAAAGATAAGCATGAAGATCAATTACAACATCAAATTAATACAATTACAACACACCTTATTTACAGGATTTACGTTAGGAAAAACCATAAATAAAGGCGCACAAAAATGGTTACAGATCCATGAAGATCATTGGCTACAAATCCTGTGAATCTCAAGATTCTGTTACAGTCGACTACTTGTCTGATTACTAGTCGACCTACATTCAGTCTTCAGTCGATTGCCACACGACCTCTTGAAGACCGTTTATCGGTTGACGTCTTCGATTTTTTTTCAATCACTTCAACTTTAAATTTTCCCAGTCAATCACTTCGACCTTTGAATTTCACTTACATTTGATATTCCTAGACTAGATTTTCATTGCAAAGAATATAAAAACCCAACATTATCCCACTTGTTGTCTTCTTTACTGAACCAGGAGTTTCCTGAACTTTCGTTCACAGACCCAGGGAAACAATTCCCATTGCCTCTCTGCACCAAGAGAAATTCACAACACTCACAGACTTGGTCAAGGATTCTGCTATGTTTTCTAACGTGTCTACTTTCTCTAACATCACCTTGTTGTTTTCCACCATGTCTCTCATGAAATTGCATTGTACATCAATATGCTTAGTCTTGGAACGATAAGGTGGTTCGTTTCCAGAAATATGTGCTTTTACTATCACAATTTATCTTCATATTTCTCTTCTCAAACCTGGTCCTTGAACACAATCATTGCATCCATACTGCTTCTTTGCTTCCATGAGTGGTTGTCATGCATTCAACTTATATTGTGACAAGGATATGACTGTTTGTTTCTTACTCATCCAATTGATTTCTCCATCGAACATTTTGAACACATATCCACTAGTTGACCTTTGTCCATCCATATCTCCAGCCCAGTTGGCGTCGACAAATCCATGTACATCTACTTTACTATCAGCTCCAGGTTTTTCTTCACATCATATAGCATAATATTTTGTGCCACACAAATACTTGAATACTCTCATGACAATTGTCCAATGCTCTTTTCTAGCTATCCACATGTATCTGCCCAACACTTCCACTGCATGGGAAATGTATGGTTGAGTGCATACCATCACATACATTATACTACCAATAGTACTTACATAGAGAACACGTTCCATGTCCTCTTTTTCTTCCTATTTCTTTGGTCATTGTTTAGCAGTTAGCCTTGCTCCCATAGGAATTGGAACCTTTACAAGTTTGCAATCTTGCATGTTGAAACACTTCAATATTGTTTCACTATATTTCCTCTAGTTCAACCAAGAATTTATAATTGCTCGATTTGTCTTAATCTCCATTCCTAGAATGAATTTTGTTGCATCGAGATCCCTTGTGTCAAACTTGGAGGATATTTGATTCTTCACCTCCTTTATTGCATCCATGCTATTTCCAATAAGCAACATATTATTGACATATAATGCTATGTATATGAAATTCCCACCTTCTTCCTTTGAATATACACATCGATCAACTTTTCTTCTCACAAATCTCAAACTAAGGAGGTATGTGTCAAACTTTTGGTACCACATCCTTGGTGATTGATTTAGGCCATAAAGGGATCTTTTCAACTTGCACACTAACTCTTTCTCTCCTTTTAATGCAAATCCTCCAGGTTGTTTCATGTATATTTCTTCTTCTAGGTCCCCATGTAGGAACATTGTCTTCACATCCACTTTCTCTATTTCAGGATCAAATGTTGCAGCCAGAGACATTAGTAGTCTAATGGAGGTTAATTTTGCAATAGGGGAAAAAATATCACCAAAGTCGACTCCTTGAACTTGGGAATGTCCTTTCGCTACTAGTTGAGCTTCGAATTTCTTGAATTGACCTAGTGAATTCATATTTTTATTGAATACCCACTTACTACCAACGGGCTTTCTTCCACTAGGTAATTTGACTAAATCCCATGTCTCATTCTTGTGCGAGGATTCCATCTCTTCTACCATGGCGTCCTTCTAGATTCTACCCTCTACTGAGTCAACTACCTCCTTGAACGAATTAGGCTCCTCGTTAGTGGAATTTAACAAAAATGTAGAATAGAAGTCGGGTGGGATATACCTTTCAACTAGTTTTCTTACTCGTTTATACCTCCTTACAGTCGGGGCTAGTTTTTCCACCTCTTCATCTGAATCATATTCTTCATTCCTTAGTTCAAACTTCACTTTCTATGGATTTTGATCTATTTGAACCACTTAAGATTCAAACTTGCCTTCGACTTCTCTAAAAACCACATCTCAGATGTACATTCTTCTCCTTGATGCAGGATCCTAGAGCTTATATCCTTTTATTCCTTCTTTATATCTAATGAAAATGCACTTAATTTTCTTCTTGTCCAACTTACTCCTCTTTTCCTTGGGAACTTGCACAAATGCATCACAACCAAATACTTTGGGATGTGAAATTGAAGGCTTCTTTCCAAACCATACCTCATGGGGATTCGAGTCGATGATCTAGATTATTTTGAGAATGACATGAAGAAAAAAATATAACCGATATATAACAATGAAATACACAAAGATAATGCGAATAACACATAAATATAGTGAAAACCAACTTCTATTAATGAAAAAGAGAGAAAAACACTATATAACAAAAATTGGCAGAATGGGGTAGCCTATCTCTAAAAAGAAAGAGATTTTGGTTGCACGTCATTCGCAACAAGATTTAAATCACACTCCATTGCATTCTTAAAGGGCCTCCACCTCAATTATATATGAGAGAGTGAGAGGAGAACAATTCCCATGATGAATGTGGGATAAATTGGACCAAGTTTATAAAATTCCATAGGTATGTAAAACATTAGGACTTCTTGGGCGGTCACCCATCCTAGTACTACTCTAGCCTAAGCACGCTTAACTGTGAAGTTCTAATGGGATCTGGTACATTAATGCTATGATGTAGGCATGTTCATAAGACCACTAGGAAATAACTACATGATGTCTGTAATTAACAAATGAAGATGGCATTACATTACATTCCCCATCAAAAGGGTGAATATCATGGTTTATCAAAACCACAGGCTCAAAATGGTGATTCGGTGGAAAAGGTGGATGGCCATCGAGATCCATCTGGATCAGTTGATTAGTGTCGATGAAGGATACATATTCACCATATATTTTTCATTGTTGACTACCCGTGCCTAAAATTCTTGTGTGAGACCAACACCACTGAGCATGCTCCTTACATTGTCCATCAATGTTCTATTCATTATTTCAACAATTTCATTTTGATGTGGAGTATATGGTGTGGTGTTTTGGAGTGGTATGCCAAACTGCTTGCAGAACTGATCAAAATCATTTTCACAAAATTCACCACCATTATCAATTATCAACACCTTAATATTCTTATCTATCTGGTTTTCCACAAGAGATTTAAACTCTTTGAATTTCTCGAAAATCTATGAATTATTCCTCAAGAAATATATCCATGTCTTCTTG
>JASDQU010012684.1:46033-57839 GCA_032191745.1 Picea mariana | reverse complement strand
AATCAAGAAAACTAAATCTAACATTGAGCAAAACCAAATTCCTTGTGAAGGAAATAAGTAAACTTCAATTTCTCTAAATTGAGGTTAGAATTCCATATAAGCCAACAATATTGACACACTTATACTCCAATGATTTTATATGGTTGTGAAGATTGGGGAGTAGTAGTTTTAAAGAAATTTGGAGGAAAATAGAGAAAATTCAAAAGTGTTTTATAGATTTTAACAATCTTATATTTAAAGGAAATAAACCTTACCTAATTCACCTTTTAGAGGTCAACTTCAACCTCTTAAGAATAATGATTTTTTTTCTAGGTTACAAAGCCCGAGGAAAACCACTGAGTACTTCCCCTCATTTTGAGGATGGTACCTAGGGTAAACCCTATATTCTTCAGGGCACAAGGCCGATCAACAATAAGGCTCAAGGCCATCGCAATAATATACTCTTTTTAAGAACTCAACATGTCACTTGCGAGAATTGAACTTGGGTGGGGAGGATAAAACCATTCCTCCCAACCACCTAAGCTAAATCCATTGACATTTAAGAATAAGACTTCGATCAAATACTTAATGTAGAAATGATTCTTTCCATTGCTTCAAATACTAGTGAAAGTCACTCAAGACTTGAGCGAAAACATATTTTTAAAGATGTGGTTTCTTATCTTTATCATTGGAGGAGAGTGGAAAAAATCACCCTTAAAATTATCGATACCACTAAAGTACTATTATAACCAAGTTTAAAGAGTATGCAGTATAAAAGTATGAAGAATAAATGAAAGTTTGTTTATTACAAAGAAACCATTAACCCCAAATTTAAAAACCAAACTTACTTATCTATTGTAGCAAGTATAAAGAATAAAATGAATATTGCAAAAATATGAAGAAACTATCATAAGTTTTATAGTGGATTTGGGTGATAGATAAGACTGAGCATGCCTTTGGAGGGTAGAATTTGTAAACTTTGTAAGACTAGTGAAATGGATTATAACAATTACTTTCTTTTGAAATTCTCAATTTACTTAAACATTGAATTTCGTTTTCAAAACATTTATAACATTGTAAATATTCATGACTTATTAATCCATTGTCAATTGGGTCTAGTGTAGGTGGTGAAGAGGAGAAACATTATCCTCTCCACTAGGGTTCAAATCTTGCTTGTGACATGTTTACTCTTTGCGAGTCAATTGTTAATTGGGATATTCATGAGTTGATTGTTGATGAGGGATAGCAGGGTATCAACAATTTCGCCCTCTCTTACAAGCTTGAGGGTGGGACAAATTGTATTCCAAGAAATTTTTATTTTTATTTTTTTATTAATCTATAAATTTAAAAATAAAGTCAAAAAATCATTTCAATTAACTATAAAAGATTTTGTGTCTCCGAGGTGTAGGAAAATTGATGATGGAGTGTGTTATTAAGGCACTCTGTGATGTTAAAGTCACCGGTTCGAAACCTGCGGGGACAAAAAATCCATCCATGTTAAGGGTTGGTGTGGATCAGGTTGGGTGCGATCCCCTGGTGATTTTGACGACTTAGATGTAGACAAACTAGCAAACAAAAAAAAAACTATAAAATATTTTGTTAAAATAAATTACACACACATATTTATTTATTCCCAAGTTATAAAGCTTGAGGAAAATCCATGAGTACTTCCCCTCATTTTGAGGATGGCACCCAGGGTAAACCCTAGAATCTTTAGGGCACAAGGTTGGTCAACAACATCAGTCACAATCATTACAAAAATATACTCATTATTAGCTCAACATGTCACTCGGAGAATTGAAACTGGGTGGGGAGGATAACAAATTCCTCACAAACACCTAAGCTAAACCCAACTATCATAGACTTAAACGATTATCATTTGTATTAAAAGAAGACATCAACTACATTGTACATTGAATAAATACAATGCAAAATAAAAATGTTTGATACTAGGGTTTCAAAAAGACCCAAAATTTCAAAATGATTGCCTATTGTTTGAGCAATTCTTATAGTTATAGCAATATAATTGTAAATTTTACTAGTTTATGGCCTAAGAAACTGAGCTAATAACAAAATTTCCTTACAATTCATAATAATACCTAGGCTTAGAAGAAGATATGTCCACTGAGGAATTCCAACTTGATCTCTTCCTAAAAGTTGAAGTCCAGGGATAAATTTCATTTGCTATGTCTTGTTTCACTTGTTGGACTATTTATTCATCCTTAATTGTTTCTTTGATAGACCCAATAAAAATATTTGGAAGAGAAACCATAGAATGTGAGCTCCTAGCAAGACCCAAAACTAATTCAAGAAACATCTTGAAATCTGCCTCCAATTTCTCTATTTTCTTGCTTTGATAAGCCAAGTACTTCTAATAGTTCAACATTATTGGATATTTGAGATTCGAGTTTACTTGTCATCCCACTACTATAGTGAGAAAATATAATCTCAAGATCCTCATTTTGGAAAATACTCCTCTAGACTTGATGTAGGTTTGAAACTTCACAAGGGGTACAATGATTGGAGTGCCTATGGCCCTTCATTCTTTCCAAAACCTTAAATTTCAAAGCCCGGTAAAACCACCGAGTACTTCCCCTAATTTTGGGGATGGTACTTAGGGTAAACCCTATATTCTTCAGGGCACAAGGTCGGTCAACAACAAGGCTCAAAGCCATTACAATAATATACTCTTTTTAAGAACTCAACATGTCACTTGCGGGAATTGAACTTGGTTGGGGAGGATACAATCATTCCTCCCAACCACCTAAGATAAATCCCTTGACATTTAAGAATAAGACTTTGATCAAATACTTAATGTATAAGAACACGCTAATTAAAATGAAGGGAGAAAGGATTATTGCCATTGCTTCAAATACTAGTGAAAGTCACTCAAGACTTGAGCGAAAATGGATTTTTAAAGATGTGGTTTCTTATCTTTATCATTGGAGGAGAGTGGAAAAAATCGCCCTTAAAATTATCCATACCACTAAAGTACTATTATAACTAAGTTTAAAGAATATGTGGTGTACAAGTATGAAGAATAAAAGAAAGTTTGTTTATTATAAAGAAACCATTAACCCCAAATTTAAAAACCAAACTTACTTATCTATTGTAGCAAGTATAAAGAAGAAAATGAATATTGCAAAAATATGAAGAAACTGTCATAAGTTTTATAGTGTATTTGGGTGATATATAAGACTGAACATGCCTTGAGAGGGTAGAATTTGTAAACTTTGTAAGACTAGTGCAATGTATTATAACAATTACTTTCTTTTGAAATGCTCAATTTACTTAAACATTAAATTTCGTTTTCAAAACATTTATAACATTGTAAATAATCATAACTTATTAATCCATTGTCAATTGGGTCTAGTGCAGGTGGTGAAGAGGAGAAACGTTATCCTCTCCACTAGGGTTCAAATCTTGCTTGTGACATGTTTACTCTTTGTGAGTCAATTGTTAATTGGGATATTCATGAGTTTATTGTTGATGGGGGATAGCAAGGTATCAACAATTTCACCCTCTATTACATGCTTGAGGGTGGGACAAATTGTATTCCAAGAAATTTTTATTTTTATTTTTTATTAATCCATAAATTTAAAAATAAATTCAAAAAACGATTTCAATTAACTATAAAAGATTTTGTTAAAATAAATTACACACACATTCCCAGGTTATAAATCTCAAGGGAAATCCATGAGTACTTCCCCTCATTTCGAGGATGGCACCCAGGGTAAACCCTAGAACATTTAGGGCACAAGGTTGGTCAACAACATCGCTCACAATCATTACAATAATACACTCATTATGAGCTCAACATGTCACTTGCGGAATTGAACCTGGGTGGGGAGGATAACAAATTCCTCACAACCACCTAAGCTAAACCCAATTATCATAAAATTAAATGATTATCATTTGTATTAAAACAAGACTGCAACTACATTGTACAATGAATAAATACAAAGCAAAATCAAAATGTTTAATATTAGGGTTTCAAAAAGACCCAAAATTTCAAAATGATTGCCTATTGTTTGAGAAATTCTTATAGTTCTAGCAATATAATTTTAAATTTTACTAGTCTATGGCCTAAGAAACTTAGCTAATAAAAAGTCTTCCTTACAATGTGTTGGTGACGGAAGTCGCTCCTGGATTGCTTGCAGGAGCAAAGCCCGACGCCCATTAGTTTTTATGTCATGATAGTTTTAATGGGTGATCAAATGGGTAGAGACTCGGGAAGATATCACTCAAACTCAGGGACTGGGTCCAGCATGCGAGTAACAAAGGAGGTCTTGATCTAACTTTAGTCAGTGGGTTGATTTGAAAATGAGCAGGTTGAAGTCTTGGTGAAAGGAGTGGAAAAACTACCTCAGGAAACTGGCCTTTCAGTAATTTGTAGAATAAAAACTCTGAATGCGAGATCCTCTAGTTCAGAGCTTCGAGAAACTGAAAGGGGGGACTTGACTGGATTCTCCAATTCCAAGTCGTTCAGTGCTAAGAAAATCACAGGGACCGATTAGAAGCAATGCAACTGTTACAGTGATCAAACTCTACATCATCCTATAACAGTTACAACTCGACTGGATTCTCCAATTCCGAGCCGTTCTAATATAGTGTAAACAAAGATGCGAAAGAAAAACTGACATTCATAAGACAAGAAGTCTCAAGAGTCCAGACATAACCAAAAAAACAGTGGTTCATTAAAGTTTACCACCAGGAGCCTTTCTCAACCATCGATACTTTACAAAATACAAAGACTGAGTTCATATACTCAGAGAAAATTGCCTAACAGAGGCGCGCCCAGTCGCTCAAGGCTTGGTGTCCTTTCAACCAAAATCAGACGGGTATTCTTTGTCAGATGCCACCTTAACTGTGCTTGGCTCCTGCAAGGGGAGTAGCTGAGCCATTAAGTGTCGAGCTAGCGTGTGCAGACCTCCTACGGCAGGTCAAGGACTCGGTATGGATTCTTCAGAAAAGTGGGTACACAAGACCCTCTCGAGAAGACCGCTTGCCAGATTATCCATACTTGACACTTAATGCCTGAGGAGAGGTTTCAACCACCCCTTCTCATCCTCATTTACTCTAGGCGAAAACCAGGATCGAGGTTGGATCAGATGGCGCATGAAGATCACGATCATCCTTTCGATGATTAGGCTCGATGCCCTTGGCCCCTTTTTGCATAGCTCCTTTCTTTCCCAAGTGACCATGGGCTGTGACCCTGTGTCTATTCCCAAAATGCTTTTGGCGTTCACGAATAAGAAGGGGCCGATCCATGCTTCTTAAAATCGTGATGAGAGAAACACCGAGATGGCTTGAGTTGGCGCCACGCGTCCCTCTAGATCTGACAGTTCTGAGTTCTCCCAACGATAATGTGGGCCTGGGTCCAGGGCACTCCCAGCACCTCGCGCATCAGGAATATGACGGGGCTATTCCTTGCATCTCGAAGTCGCGATGGGCAAAAAGGCGGGGAGCCTAATCGCGCACCAGGTGTCTCCTGAGGATGAACGACTGAGGCTGCTTCACGATACTGCGGGCCCGACTCTGGGCGATTTTGGCACTCCGGGGTTCGGGGTTTCGAGATGTGAGATGATGAGGGACTTTCACCCTTCGAACTCCCGAATGCCGATATGCCGACTAGATCTCGCACTATGTGTTGCGGGATCGGACGACTCAGATTCAGTCTTGGCATATAACCGCTTTCTTTGACACTATACATCGGTCAACTTGGTAGTCCCGATATCTCGACGACCGTTGATCTGCTCTTAAGGATGAATCTAGGCTATTGACAACGTAATTTCACCCGCCTGCTTGATGGGAAGCCTTAGAACGAGATTTTTCCATGCTGCGCTCGGGTGCTTCTCGTGCAACTTGCAGACCCGAATACTCTTGTGCCTAGGACAAGAAATGTCGCTAACACAATGCATAATAAGACCTAGGCTTAGAAGAAGATATGTCCACTGAGGGATTCAAACTTGATCTCTTCCTAAAAGTTGAACTCTAGGGACAAATTTCATTTACTATGTCTTGTTGCACTTGTTGGACTATTTATTCATCCTTAATTGTTGCTTTGATAGACCAAATAAAAATATTTGGAAGAGAAACCATAGAATGTGAGCTCCTAGCAAGACCCAAAACTAATTCAAGAAGCATCTTGAAATCTTCCTCCAATTTCTATATTTGCTTGCTTTGATAAGCCGAGTACTTCTAATAGCTCAACATTTTCTGATCTTTGAGATTCAAGTTGACTTTTCATTCCGCTACTATAGTGAGAAAAGGTCATATGAAGATCCTCATTTTGGAAAATACTCCTCTAAACTTGATGTAGGTTTGAAACTTCACAAGGGGTGCAATGATTGGAGTGCCTATGCCCTTTCATTCTTTCCAAAACCTTAAATTTCAACTAATTTCTAGCACCAAAGAGAATACCAAACAACTCCTAGACTGAAAATGACCAAAAGAAGATCAGACCATAGAGTCGAAACCCAAGAACAAAAGCCCAATTCACTTTGGAAAGTAGATTGGAAATAGATCTCGAGACCTTACCAAAATTTTGAGACACTATGAAAAAATTGGAGCTTTGAACCGAACTTGTCCTCTTTAAACACTTGCAAAGACAAAAAACAAGAAGAGAGAAAATTCCATCTTCACTACATAGAGATATCCTTTCCCAATTAAGAACTATTCCTCCACCAAACATGTAGGTATGAAGGATAGGTAAAAAGGAACGAGCTAAAGTTAATGCTCATCTCATCGATATAAGGTTGACACACCACTTGTACATAGCCTCCATTGCATACATATCCTAAGGTTTGATAAACTTAATATCATGGGAGGTAAGTGATGATAGGGACCCCCATTTTTACTCAACATTTCAATGTTTAATTCCACCACCTCTTTTGTTTTGATATCAGCCACGATATTGGATGCCCTCACCATTTGATAATATTCTATAAACTCAAAACTCCTTGCCACCCCTTGAACTCTAAAGATTAGTCTAGAGAAACTTGAATTCTAAGAGGTCATCTAGTTTCACATTTGGTGAAGTATAATTAAGGAATCTCAAATTACAATTATATTTTTTATTCCTCTTAATTTGCAAATATTTAAACCTTGATACAATACCAATACTTCTACTTGATTATTGGTGGATTATCCTAACCCCACACAAAACTTATTTTGAAATTTCCTTCTAAATTATAAAACAAACCTCACACTCACCACCTCTTAAATAATTATATATTAACTCATTATTAAATCCATAAATAAAATTAAAATCTTAAACCTAAATTATTTAAATTACTATCATTATCTACCATATTTCTATTTCTTATATATATATATATATATATATATATAATGCTAGTTCTATACAATTTTATAAACCCCTTTTAAGTTTTAAAATAACTAAACTTGATGAAATATAAAAAATGTTCTCTATACTTCCATTGTTCTAAGTTTTAAAAAAAATAGACTTGATGCAATATAAAAAAATGTTCTATATACTTCAACTACTTTAAAACGTCATAGTCTTTGTCTTGATATGAACACACATACAAACAAACCCACAACCAGCAAAGTCAACAACTTCTATCCAAATCCAACCACCCACCACATGATACTCTCATGTCCACATTCTCTATCATGCATTTCTTATATTACAACAAAAAACATTAAATTTTGTTGCCAAGGATATTTGTAACAATTTTTTTAAATAGTACTTGTCCCTCACATGTGATTCCTTAGGGTTGACCGTACTAGCGTGCTTGGGCATGTGGGTAAGATGATAAAAATTCTCGAACATGCTCTTAAGTTGTGTCCTTTTTCATTATGTTTAAGCTCTCGTGGATTAAGGCTGTGTGGTGTATGATGATGTTTTGTTGATAAGTGGCGTGGATTAAGGCTTTGGGGGCTGTATGATGATGTTTTGTTGATAAGTTAAAGGTTGCTATATGGATAAGTTTCATCTTTGACTTTCAACATTTTTTTATGATGAAACTTTGAATTTCAACATTTATAGAAATACTTTGATGATGTTTTGTTGATAAGTTAAAGCTTACATTGTTATATAGATAAGATAAGTTTCATGTTTGAAGATGGAACTTTGATTTTCAACATTTATAGAAATATTTTGACCTAAAAAAGTAATTATATAAAAAAGTAGTAGTAAATACACAACTTCAAGGCTGCATTCATTGATGTCTAGACTTATTATATTGCCTCTGACAATATAGCGGTGGTTCTACTTTGATCATGTATTAATTTACTTTGTCTTAAAAAATATTTCTAAGAAACCTAATGTTAAACATAAGAAACATAATTTTTTATTTTTTGATATATAAAATATTGTAGTTTTCTAACATTTCATTGGTTAGTAAGTTCGAAGTATTATTGAAATCTTCATGTAGTTCGAGATTTCAAATTAATTGATTGGAGGCTTCAAATTAATCGCAGATTGTAAAGGATAAAATTCCCTTCACGAAATTCGAAGTTTCAAATTAATTGCAAGCGACTCTGCAAGGATGGTCGAATGGGCTTAGATATGTTCACGTAACAACACGCCTCTTGTCAGATCTTATGTCAACCCTCACGTCCATTGGAGCCAGTCGATTCTATTTTGGGCATTGCCAATTAATACACTGTTATACGATCAACTACGTATTAATTCCTATCAAGCAAAATGAGAAGATGAGAGCCGAGCGTTTTTCAAATTCAGGTTTAGGCGAGAGTTTTCGGGGTTGCAGGTTTCATGGCTTCTTGCTCCCATCCAGGCCGCAATGATCGTCTGTTTTTCGATGGTCTTTCAAGTAAGGCTTCCCTTCGACTAGTTAGGGAGGTTTTTAGCATTTACATGGTGCCTAGCATAAAGTCTGCGTTCTCTAGCTATCCATCGACCACCAGATTTAGCGGACTAGGTCCCTTCCATCCGTATTATTTTGTTTTGACAGACAGTTAAGGATTCATATTTTAGAGTCGACAGTCTTAACTAGCTAGTGGACTCTGCTTCATATGATTGGGTCTTCAGTCTTTTCGAATGTTTATTGTTGACTCTTCCCCTGTGTGATTCTCATTCCCGAAGTGTCACATCACATTTTGGTTTTATTGTTTTACCAGATTCAACTGAGTTTTAAGAATAGGTGGCTTATAATAATGGTTGGTGAGGTCAGAAATCCCTTAGGAGTGGATGTAGAGGAACCTTGGGATCATCCAAGTTTTCTCTCGACGGTAGATGATCTTTGCAAAAACCGAGTAATTAATGGCACACTTAATGCATCTACATTTGATCCTTCATCACATTTGGTGGAGACTCTTCCTTCATCTTTCACTATTCCTAAGACTGTTTCCCAGTCACCCTGGATGAGCTCTATCTTTCGCAAGGAGGTCCCTTGGGATTCTAGTTTGTTTATAGACGTTGATAGTGTTTTTGGCCTTGTCAAAGAGGATAACACTATAGGTTCTTTAACTAAGAATACAAGTCGGCTTACTGCCCATTCTATGCTGCCTTTGGAGTCATAGGGTCGAGGCTCATCGGGGAAGAGGCACATCACTAAGCGGACTGTGCGGGCGTGGAAGCCTAAAATAACTAAGCAAACAATGGTGTTGGGTATAGTCATCGGGCTAGAAGAGTCTTGGTCACTTGCCATGTGTGCTTTGGTGGGTAGGTTGGCTTATCGTTTTCTCTACAAACTTCCAGTCTTGGAGTGGATGCAGGCTACTTGGGAACCCATTCTAGGTTATTCACCGATGCTTCTGACCTTACCAAGGGGTTGGTTTGTGTTTGTATTCAATACCCCTGAAGACACCTTGAGGATTTTAGATAGTTTCTGGGTGTTTGAAGGTGGTAGTATTATGCTTAAGAGATGGAGAATCAAATTCGACCCGACAACAAAATATTTTAGTTTCTCTCATCTTTGGGTCTTGCTCTCGAGTCTGTCATTGCAGTTGTGGAATACAAAAGCTATGGAGGCCATAGGAAATGTTTTGGGCCGTTTCATCAAGATTGTTGAGGATACTTCTCATTCGAGGGACAAAAGAATGGAAAAATCCTTGTGGAGGTGGATATACATGGGGGGCTATTGGAATCCTTGGATATTGAATGGCCCAACATGGTTTTTGATCAGAGATTAGACTATCTTGGGATTTTGTTTTGGTGCTCGTGTCGCAGACAAACCAAACATCTTAGAAAGGACTGTCACCATGCTTTTGGAGCGCCTATTGACGAGACACTCTCGGAGGCGAATATCTCTAGTGGCTACTCACCGAAGATGGAGGCGCATGAGTAGAGTACTTTCCCAGGAGCATGGGATTTGGATAGTCCACTATCCTCAAACTCTACCTTTGTTGGTAAGTTGAGACTTTACATTCCTTCACTTTAATGTACATTATTTGCATGGGAAAGAGATCATCTCGATTCGTTTTTTTCTTCGGGGAGTATTGCATCCGAGGTGAATGATAAGACTAAGGCTCTGGTTAAAGATCTAGAGGATTTAGCTACTATTCCTGAGACTGTTTCAGCTACTCCTGTTTCTTTTTTAGATGAGTGTGTGCCTTCCACTATTACTATGGATACTCCTACTACGACTAACCCAATACTTCTTGAGATTTTATTGGCAGAAGTTTCACCCCTCCTACTTGGTTATGGTGAACCCGTAGTTAGCGAGTATTCTTTGGATATGATGTTATCCAATATGGTACCTTCCTATAGGGAGGTTACTAGTCTTGTTCCTATCCCGACCTTTTTACGGAAAGTTGTGGTGGTTTCAGGAAACCCAGTGATGTGGCTATAATCTCGGGGTCTGTGATCTAGGTGGATATCAGTGGCCACCCACCTTTTCCAACTGGCTCAAAACAATTTTCTGGCATTTTTGGTAATTTACTATTTTTAGCAGTTTTTCACTTTCGGAGCCGTTTTGAGGCCCTAAACGATGTTTTTTGGGAAAACGAGGAGCAATATGGAAGTTCCTTTGATATTGCCTTCAAAATGAATCTCCTCGATGATACATTTCCAATAGGATATCATACGCCTAAAACGGATATCGTATGCAAAAGTAACGACCCCAGGAAGTTGATGTACTAACTTACCCAAATGGGGCCCACTTGACTTTTGGCGCTTTATCTCCTAGGGTTAGGTTTTTTGATGTCTACGGTTTTTGGCATTCCTGTTTATTGTAAAAAGGCCTTTAGAGCCTCATTGTGATCATCTTCTTGTGAATGAGCACAACCGTCACATCTCTTCTTAGAGATAAGATGCCACCATTCCAACAAACTTGTTTCCACTGCATTTTACAGTTTCAGCTTATTTCCTTATTGAATAGAAAACCAATTTTACTCTATCTCTATTATTTTGTGTTAAGCACATGTTAATAATCTGTAGTCATTTTATTATTCTCATAAAATCTAGATTAGTGGTACTAGAGCGGTCTGCTCCTTGTCGTCTTAATGCATGTCCCTAACGAGGTTGGAGTACAAAGAGTTGGGTCTCGAGCTTGTTTCTCTTGAGGACAAAATCTCTCTCATGCCCAAGCGACCTCTCATGGCAGGAGAAAAGAAAGATTATGGGACAAGAGATCCTTTCAAACTGTCAATTGAGGAAGCCCTCACGCAACAGAGGAACGAGATGATGGATAGTTTCACACAAATCCTTCGGCGGCTACCAACATGCGATACATCTTCTTCGAGCGGCGGCGCCGCCCCTTTTAAGGTACAAATAAAATTCGATATTCCTATATTTGAAGGTCAGATATACGCATATTCTATAGACAAGTGGTTGAATCTACTAGAAGGGTATTTTTCTGTCCATAACTTTTCGAATAGAGAAAAGATTACTTTTGCG
>JASDQU010012684.1:35393-45983 GCA_032191745.1 Picea mariana | reverse complement strand
GGGATGCTATTAAGAAACAATACTACCATGTCGGAAGTTATGACGACTTGTATACCAAATGGACCACACTGCGGCAAGAAAGAGACCAAGCAGTGCCAGTTTTTCACAAATATATTCCATACCTTGCGCACCAAGCTAGGTATCAAAGATTCAGGGTGAAACATGGTGCTCAAGTATCACATTGCTCTACATAGATACATCCATACCAAAATGGAATTTTGGGACATCTCATCCTTGGGCGTGGACTATCAATATGTCGTTAAAATCGAACAGAAACTCAAACAAAATGTGCGACAATTTGGGCCTGGGAAATCCTCACAACAAAATCCAGGAAAGGGCAGCCCCAATCCACAGAACAAAGGACAAAAGCAGTATCAAGAAAACACGTCCAAGCCGCAAGCAAAGAAGGACCCCAGAAAGACAAAGAAAGATACCGAGAAGTGGTGCGACTTCCATAAGAGCCCTTGGCATAACACTGCTCACTACTGCTCAAAGAAAACATTGGTGGTCGAAGTGAAAGCCTCTGAATCAGATGCGGGTTCTGACTCTGATCCGAAACCATAAAGGGGAAGACAAATCATTGACGCGGAACCTAGTGCCACCATTTCTACCACCAAGCTCCAGCCTGGTGAACGAGACGAGGCAGAAGAAGGAGAGTGCCTCTTCCATTCACAGATGTGGGTAAAAGGCACCCCACTACACTTCATCATTGATAGAAGTAGCCAGAAGACCCTCATCTCAGTAGAGGTCGTCAAGTGGCTGGCCCTGCCAACAACACTGCACCCACAACCCTACACCATTGGATGGCTTCGCCAAGGAAGCGATCTTCTTGTCAGCCAAAAGTGTCGACTGCCATACGCCATCAAGACCTTCAAAGACAAGGTATTGTGTGATGTTGCTCCTCTTGAAGTTTGTGATGTTCTTTTGGGAAAAACTTATTTATAGAAACGTCATGTTGTATATGATTCTAGGCCTCGTAGTGTTATTATTACTTTGAACAGGAAATTGTACAGGATACCCGAGGCAGTCCCACCTAGTGATATTTCCTTGATCTCTGCTAAGCAATGCAGGAAGGTCACCTCTTAGATGGGGAAGTTTGTCTTCTTCATGATTCACTCTCAGAATAAGTGAAAGATCGCATCCACATCCATGGTCTTTGCGGCCAACCTCTCCACACAACAGAAGTAAGTAGATAAGGTCGTGGAATAATACTCAAATATCTTCTCCTCACCTGCTGGGGTACCTCTGCACTTCCAGGTCAAGCAGCCCATTGATATGATACTCGATGCATCACTGCGCAATGGGACAATCTATCTCTGTTCTATGTTAGAGAATAAGTATATCAAGTGAGATATCCAAGAACTTCTCCACAAGGGGCACATATGTCCCAACTCATCACCTTGCGGGAGCCCAATCGTGCTGGTACAGAAGAAAGATGGAACCTGGTGACTTTTCATTGATTACCGGGCTCTGAATAAAATTGCAGTCAGAAACTGGTACTTGATTCCTCGAATCAACGACCTCCTTGATAAACTCACGGGAGCCAAATACTTCAGTAAGATTGATTTGAAGTCTAGCTACCACCAGGTCTTGATAGAATAGACAGATGTATGGAAGACTGCCTTCAATTCAAAGGAAGGCCTATTTGAATGGTTGGTCATGCCCTTTGGTTTGACAAATGCTCCAGCCACGTTCATGAGGATGATGGACAATATCCTGTGAACATTCATTAATAATTTTGTAGTGGTGTATCTGGATGACATTCTCATTTACAACAAGTCTTGGGCCGAACACTTGTAGCATATTCAACAGGTTCTGCACACCCTGTGGCAGCAAAAGCTATATGCCAACTTGGAAAAATTCTCCTTCGGCATGGACATGGTCCATTAACTGGGATACATCATTGATCAGCATGGCGTACATGTCGATCCAGCTAAGATCCATGTCATTCGTGACTGGCCAGCCCCAACCACACTCACTGAGATTCGGAGATTCTTGGGTCTTGCCAATTTCTACTACAGGTTCATGTTGGGATTCTCCCATATTGCATGGGCCCTCATCCAAACAACTAGGGGTGGTGGTAAGGATAAATTTGCGTGGGGCTGGTACTAACAACAAGAATTTGATGATTTGAAGAAACACTTGTGCTCAGCCCCAATACTTTCACTACCAGACCTGCAACAACCCTTTGAGATCGAGACAGATGCTTTAGACTATGTTGTGGGTGCCGTTGTCACTTAGCATGGGCACCCCGTGGCCTATCATAGTGAGACACTATAAGATTTTGTCCATAAGTACCCTACTTATGACAAAGAAATGTACTCCATTGTGCAAGCCTGCCACCAGTGGAAACATTAAATTCTTGGGAAGGAGACAGTCATCCACACTGATCATAAGCCAGTGCAGTTCATGAAGACACAAGGAAAATTGCAGAATGATCGCCATCAAAAGTGGTCCACATACTTGTAACAATTCACCCTCAACATCAAGTATAAAATAGAAAGCACCAATCATGTCGCTAATTGCCTCAGCAGACTGCCAGTCGCGACACTCACCACGGTGCTAGACTCTTGTGACCATGAGACCTCTGGATGGCCCCAACTCTATGAGACAGACCTGGACTTCGCCACCACCTACTAAATGTTGGGTGAAAATGCAATTGTCGATAATTTCCATCTTCAGGATGGGTTGTTGTGTCATCTAGGCCACATATATGTTCCATCAAGAGAGTGAGCAAAGATGATCTGGGAACGCCACTATAGTTGGGTGGTAGGAAACTTCGGTGTCTAAAAGACAGTGGCGATGCTACATAAACATTTCTACTGGCTGAAACTTCAACATGAGGTCATCAAGTATATTAGGTATTGCACTGCTTACGATATTGCCAAACCGACCACTAAGAAACAGGGCTTGTACACCCCTCTTCCTACTCCTGACAGGCCATGGGAATCCATATCAATGGATTACATGTCAAGCCTCTCATCCACCAAGTGGAGAAATGACTGTGTTTTTATGGTTGTTGATCATTTTTCTAAGATGGCGATTCTGGTTGCCTGGAAGAAGAGAATCAAAATAGAGGCCACTACCAAGATCTTCTTTGAACAAGTCTGGGTACATTTTGGAATCCCACAAACCATTGTCTCAGATCAGGACAATCGATTTCTTAGCACATTCTGGTCAAGCCTTTGGTCACTGTTGGACACCAAGCTCACCAAATCCACGGCCTTCCACCCTTAGACAGATGGCCAAACCAAGGTTGTAAACTAAATGATTGTGCATATCCTTCACATGTATAATTACAAGCATCCTCACACATGGGATGAGAGCCTTCCCTATGTCCATCACAGCTACAACTGAGCCCTGCATAGCTCAATCAACCACAGTCCCTTTCAGGTGGGGTTGGGATTCCAACCATTGGGTCTCATAGATGTTGCACTTCCCCTTGCGGTCACCTCGACCAACTCATCTCCTGCTCTAACTGAAGCTGACAAAGCCACTCAGTTCATTGAGAGGATCCAACACATCTGCCAACAAGTTCGAGATATCCTACAGAAGTCCAATGACAAGTACAAGCGGCGCCATGATCAACATCGGGTGCCACATAAGTTTCAGGTGGGAGAAAAAGTTTGGTTTCACTTGCAGAAAGAATGCCTTACAGGACCCCATCGAAAGCTTAGCCCACTCCATTATGGGTTGTAAAACATCACCAAGGCCATGGAGGATAATTCTTTTGAGCTCAACATTCCTCCTTTCCTTGGTCTACACCTAGTGTTCAACGTGGATCTCCTTCGCCTTTATTTCCCACCATTATTGGACACCTCAGAAGTAGCAGAACAACTGAAACCAACAGAGATCAACCCCGACTGCATACAACAAGAATTCAGTGATCATATTGTGGACACACAGATCAAGGGCACTCGACAACAAAGGATCCAACTTTATCGAGTCGTCAAAGAAGGGCAACTTCTGCACCAAGGCAAGTGGCTCATGCGGGGCCAAATTCAATAGAAATTTTCTCCTCTGATAGGGGAACTCAACGCAATGGAGACCATTGATTCCTAAGGAGGGAGGATTGATCCAGGTGGATATCAGTGGCCACCCACCTTTTCCAACTGGCTCAAAACAATTTTCTGGCAATTTTGGTAATTTACTATTTTTAGCAATTTTTCACTTTCGGAGCCGTTTTGAGGCCCTAAATGATGTTTTTTGGGGAAATGGGGAGGAATGTGAAATTTCCTTCAATATCACCCCCAAAATGAATCTCCTAGATGATACCTTTCCAACAGGCTATCATACGCCTAAAACGAATATCGTATGCAAAAGTTACGACCTCGGGAAGTTGATGTACTAACTTACCCAAACAGGGCCCACATGACTTTTGGTGCTTCATCTCCTAGGGTTAGGTTTTTGGATGTCTAGGGTTTTTGACATTCATGTTTATTGTAAAAAGGCCTTCAAAGCCTCATTTTAATCATCTTCTTTTAAATGAGCGCAACTGTCACATCTCTTCTGAGGGATAAGCCGCCACCATTCCAACAAGCTTGTTTCTGCTACATTTTATAGTTTCAGCTTATTTCATTATTGAATAGAAAACCAATTTTACTGTATCTCTGTTATTTTGTGTTAAGCACCTGTTAATAATCTGTAGTCATTTTTTTCTGCTCATAAAATCCGGATCAGTCTGGGAATTGATTTATCTTCTGTTAAGACTAGAAGTGCCCGAAAAAACCCGGGTACAAACCTCTCCTTTTCAACTAATCATTCACAAACTACTATTGACCAGGGGGCGCTTAGAGGCATTAAATACCTTGTAAGGGAAAAATCATGATTTTTCTCTCTCTTAACATCATAGGGGTAGGAGGACCCCCAAAAATGGCCTCTATGTACATGCTTCTCTCAAAGACTTTACCCCATGTTATTTTTTTACAAGAGACCTTAATGAATGAAGAAAAGGCAAGGGATTTCATGTTTTCTCTCAGGCTGGATTGGATGTCTTATGCAGTTAGATTGGTTGGTAACTCGGGGGGGCTTCCCATTTCATGGGATCCACTCTTTTTTTTTTCTTGCATGTCCTCACTTGTGGAAACATTTTTTTGACAGGTTCCAGTCTAGTTGATAAAAGGAAGCTCTCACTTTTGAATGTTTATGGTCCTTGCACAGATCAAAAGTTATTCTGGAAAAAAATGGAAGATAGGGGTCTGTTAGCTCATGTAGATCTGATTTTGGCAGGGGATCTGGACTTCACCTTGAACTCAGATGAGATTTGGGGTTTGGCAGCCTTGACAGACCTGTTGGAAATCTATTTCAAGGACTTGTTTGATAATTCATCCTTGGTGGATGTGGTCCAGGCTGAGCTGGCTCCAACGTGGCATAATGGTAGACTAGGAGATTCCAGTATTGATAAAAGATTTGATAGGTTTTTTGTGGCAGAGGATTTGATTGTCCCAAGTATGAGGTATAGATCGTTGGTGGAATTTCCATACTTTTCTGATCATGCTCCTATTATTATACAACTGGATACTGTTCTACCGACGACAACTCATCCTTTTAAGTTAAATATTGTTTGGTTATGAGACGATTCTTTTGCTACTATAGCTAGTGAAGTTTGTATGATGCCCATTTTCAGTTAGTCTAAGGGGCACAAAGAAGATTACTCGAGAAGCTTTCACTTCTTAAAAATCGAGATAAATTATGGTCGAAAGAAAAACGTATTCAGGAACAAGAATTTTTAAAAAAGTTGGAAGCTGATTTGGAATTGCTCTATGTTCAGAAATATAAAGGATCTCTCACTGATGATTTAGATCATCGTTTGAGCTTGTTGGAGGCAGAACACAACAAATTCCTATTGGTCGAAGAAGAAAGTTGGAGGCAGAAGAGTAGGGATATTTGGATTAAGAGTGGAGATAATAACACAAAGTTTTTTCATAGATTTGTGAGCTACATGAGAAACAAAAAACATCTCTGGGACATAACTAGTGAAGATGGCAGAGTTCATTCTGGTTAGGATGCAATTAAAGATGAAGCAGTATCTTATTTTAATTCATTTTTTCAAGACACGGGGCAGCTAAATTTGCGTGCACATTTGGATACTATTAGCTTGACCCAAATTTTGTATTGGAGGAGGAAGTCACCTCTTTAGAACAATCATGTACACTTAAGGAATGATCACAAGTTCTTAAAGGTTTTTCCAAGGAAAAAAGTCCCGACCCAGATGGGTGGACTGTAGAATTCTTCCTTCACTTCTTTGATATGGTTGGTCCATAGTTACTTGCTATGGTTGAGGAATCCATAATTCATGGTGAAGTATTCCGTCCAATTAAATCTACTTTCATAGATTTTATTTCGAAAACCAACCATCCTACTTCCTTCCTGACTTTCATCCTATAGCTCTGTGCAATCTTTGTTATAAGATTATTACAAAGATAATTGCGAGGAGAATCAGACCAATTCTCTCTCGTACATTGTCTGAAGAACAGTTGGGTTTTCTAAAGGGTAGACAGATTCTTGATGTTATTGGAACAACATAGGAGTGCCTTCACAACATTAAAGCAAAAAAACTTCAGGCTATTATTTTGAAGCTGGATTTAAGAAAGGATTATGATTGCACTAACTGGGATTATCAAAGGCTTATGCTTATTCATTGTGGATTTGGACATCTTATGACAAAGTGGATTATGGGATGTGTTGCCTCAGCAACATATGCCATTCTGATCAATGGGGAGGCCACCAAATTATTCAATAGTGGTAGAGGATTGCGTCAGGGATGCCCATTGTCCCCTCTGTTGTTTATCCTAGTGATGAAGGGTTTGAGCCTCTCTCTGAAAAAAATTCAATCTGAAGGGAAGCTGATGGGTATAAAGGTTTCTAGGATGGTAAATATTCTCCATCTATTATTTGTGGATGATGTGCTTATTATGTCTAAAGCTTCTTTTTCTAAATGGCAGGAAATCCACACACTTTTAAATGCATTCTGTGGTGCATCTGAATTGGAGATCAATGTTAATAAGTCTACCTTCCTACACTTTAGTGTCCAACAATATTTTCTTGATAATTGGAAATCGTTGTTTCACTTCATATTCTTGAGTCTTTCAGTTGGGTTTAAATATTTGGGTTTTTATTTAAATATGGATAGTTACAAGGTGGTGGACCAAGAGTGACTATTGTTGAAATATGAGAATAGAATTCGTCACTGGTGCAATCGTTTTCTTTCTCTAGAAGGAAGACATGTTTTGATAAAAGCGATGCTCGAAAGCCAACCAATTTATTGGTTAGCCTTGGCACACATCCTGACTACAGTTCTGAACCGAATTCGTAAATTGGTATTTTCCTTTCTCTGGTATGGTAATAAACAATCTTCAACCTTTCACTTATGAAATTGGGAGACTATATCAAAACCTAAAGTGTATGGAGGTTGGGGACTTAGAAACATATTTTGTTTCTCGAGAGCATTGTATGAAAAATCGTTGTGGCGCAGATTGATGCATCCATGCATTTGGCAGTAGGTTTTAAAAGATAAATACTTCCCACATATTTCGGTGATGACTTGGTTGCGCTCAGCTCTGCCAGTCTCGTCTTATGGCTCCCAAACCTGGAAGGACCTTCTGAACTCTTTACCTTTGATTGTGCACTTGATTTCTTGGAAACCAGGTGCGTGTGATTCCATTATTGTTGGAAAGGATGAAATTTTGGGTATAGGAAAGGATTCCTTTCTTTCTGTTGAGTTGATTAGATGATTAAATAGAACTATAGGATGGTTCAATGGGGATGCTCAAAAAAATGGGGAACAAAGTGGATTGGGTGGAGTCATCAAGCTCAATGAACATTCAGTCTATAGGTGGACACTCAATTGTGGAGGAGGATCAAACACAAGAGAAGAACTTTTGGGTGCTTGGGCTACTATATCCTTGGCTCATAGACTTTCTATCACAAACTTCCATGTCATAGGGGATTCCGAAATTGTAATTGATTGGCTAAATGAAAAAGGATCTCTTTAGGCAATCTCTACAGATTATTGGAAGGATAGGATAAAGGAACTCATCAAGTTCTTTTTAATCATCACCTTTGCGCATGTTTACAGAGAAGAGAATCTCGAGGATGATATTTTATCAAAAAAGGCCCTTACTGTGCGTCGAGGAGTCATAGCTTACAATCAGTGGGTAGATGGTCATGAGGGACCAACACACTTTTTAAATCTGTACTAGTTGATACTTCAATGGACTCTATCTGTGAGAAGTCATATAGGATGGTAATATTTTTGGTATGTATGTAAGACAAAAACAAAATGTTGTAAAAGTTTTGTCTACTGTTTGGACAATCTCTTTAGATAGTTTTTTTGAAGGGCTCATTATTGTACTTTGTAGCTTCTCTGATATGGCTAGTGGATATTACTCAAGGCGGGTACTATGGATGTAATAGTTTTGACGATGTGAACAAATTATATATCTTAATATAATGTGCAATTTTCTAGTGGAAAAAACTCAATTGAACATGATAGAAATTCAGTTATGCATTAATTCCTCTGTCATGAGTTGATCAGGTACTTCCTATTGAGATTCTCAAGGTGGAGTTATATATGGATTGTATAGATATTTGCTTGATTAATTTCTTTTCAAAATTAATTATTTAGAATTTCTAACAAAATAACAATGAATTAAATTAAATGTGGTATATTTTTCTTGATTATTAGGTACAGAACGTGAAAATATATTCGTAAGAGCAGTATCCAAATTTAAATGACACTCAGAAGTTTAAGAAAAATAAATATATTAGATTTATTTTATAAATTAAGCATTAATAATTTTTTTGAGAATAATTATTAAACATTGGATTAAATTTCGTCTAGTTAAACATTAGTGACATAATGCATTAATTCTAACATTGTGAATAGTTACTTCAATTTATGACTTCATATTTGTCAAAGCAATTGGATAATTTGAATTACACAATTACCTACCATTACTATTATTAACTATATATAATATTAGGGGTGGCAGGAGGGGGAGGGGTTATCTATAACCTCATTGAATTACGGGAACTAGTCTACTCCTGGGGGCTAGGAGAAGAATCTAACAACAACGCAGAAGCTCTAAGTCTTTGGAAAGGAATTTCCCAAGCCCGAAAGCTAGATATCAAGGAAATTACAGTGATAGGAGACTCTCGAATTTTAATCCAAGATATGGTCACCAATTCGCTGCCAAACCAAATGAAACTCCGACAAATCATCAAGAAAATGCTCCAGCTTTCAAACTTCTTCCAAAAGATCGAATTTTTTCATGTTCTCCGTTAACTAAATGGCGAAGTAGACCAGGATGCAAAAGCAACCACCCTCTTGAGCAAGGGCCAACACTCTCTCAATGGGATCTTGTTCTTCGACCCTCTCTGATAAGAGCTCGTGGCAGGTGATTAGATGGACATCGCGATGTAGGTGGCACTCGAATCTCCCCGGCGTCTTGACTCGTGGCAGTTCTCTCACGTCACTCATGTCCACCCCCTCCCCTATGTGACGATACTTTATCCCTCATCTCATGTCCTCTCACCACTCCTTGCATGCTCCTCCCCTCACACCCCTCATGTCGATCTTCTCTGAGCCCATCCCCTTCCCGCATGGCGCTCGAGTGAGGCCCATTTGCTCCATGGTGACGCACGTTCAAGCTGGTGTTAAATATTGGAAGGCAATGACTTGTTCTTGCCTATATTTTCTGTCTGATACTACTTGATCCCTCACCTAGATTTTTCTCTTAGTTCCTCCCCCAGTTCGCCCCTGCCTGTGCATAACTGTCTGGTCCCTTGCTTGGTTTGTGCTCTCAGCTCCTTCCCCAGCTCGTTCAATGGCTTCTAGTTCCAATTTCGCCTCCCCCCCCTAATCCTCCCCCCTCTCTGATAAGAGCTCGTGGCAGGTGATTAGATGGACATCGCGATGTAGGTGGCACGCNTTCATCTGGATGGGGAAGGAGGCCGATGGTTCGAAATGGTTGAAGAAGACTTAATCCATCTTAGGAAGGAAGCGGTCGAAGCTTTTACGTATACAACACAACAAACTAATAGAAAAATTGTTGAATTGGAGGCAATAATCGAAAAGCTAGAGCTCCACGACACTAGATCGAACCGCCAGACAGACACAGGTGCAAATTCTTTTCCGAGCGCAGGTTCTTCCATCCCAGACCAAAAGGTTTAATTATGTTATTCCTCGCTCTTGAAACTAGACCTGTTTTGGTTTTCTGGAAATCTCTTTGTAAGAAGGATTATAGCCTCTTTTTGGACATCAGGCATACACTTTGTAAGCAGGTTCTTAGCCTGTGTTTAACCAATTTTTGGATTTTAGGATTGTATGGGAATTCTGGGGCTTTATATTAGGCAGTCTTACTTGCAATCTTGAATCCCATACACATAATGCATGGCTGAATTTTGTAATTTTTCTCATAGTGGTCACACCACTGCTCTCTTAATATATAAACCACTTTCTTGTAAAAAACAACTATATACAATATTAAATAAAATCTTAGGAGACAATATATGCAGCGTTCCTGCACTTGTTAAAACATGTAATATACGATAATAAATGGTGTTTGATGAAACCACTTCAAAATTAAG
>JASDQU010012684.1:0-13601 GCA_032191745.1 Picea mariana | reverse complement strand
GAGTTTTTATGCAAGAGGGAAGTTTTGGGAAAAAGAGCCCCACACTCATTCACCCCCCATCTAAGTGTGGTAGGTGTGTCCAACAGTGCAGTGGGGTGCCTTTTACCCACATCTGTGAATGGAAGAGGCACTCTCCTTCTTCTGGCTCGTCTCGTTCACTAGGATGGAGATTGGTGGTAGAAATGGTGGCACTAGGTTCCGCGTCAATGATCTGTCTTCCCCTTTATGGTTTTGGCTCAGAGTCAGAACCCGCATTTGATTCAGAGGCTTTCACTTCGACCACCAGTGTCTTCTTTGAGCGGTAGTGAGCAGTGTTATGCCAAGGGATCTTATGGAAGTCACACCACTTCCCAGTATCTTTCTTTGTCTTTCTGGTGTCCTTCTTTGCTTGCGGCTTGGACGTGTTTTCTTGATATTGCTTCTGTCCTTTGTTCTGTGGGTTGGGGCTACCCTTTCTTGGATTTTGTTGTGAGGGTTTCCCAGGCCCAAATTGTCACATATTTTGTTTGAGTTTCTGTTCGATTTTAATGGCATATCGGTAGTCTGCGCCCAAGGATGAGATGTCCCAAAATTTCATTTCGGTATGGATGTATCTATGTAGAGAAATGTGATACTTGAGCACCATATTTCTCTATGAATCTTTGATACCCAACTTGGTGTGCAAGGTATGGAATATATTTGTGAAAATGTGGCACTGCTTGGTCTCTTTCTTGCCGCAGTGTAGTCCATTTGGTATACAAGTCGTCATAACTTCCGACATGGTAGTATTGTTCCTTAATAGCATCCCTAAAGAATTCCCAGGTGGTTGTGACTATAAATAATGCGGGTTCCTCTGTTTCCTTTTGCTCACAGAAAGTTTCCCACCAATCTTTGACATGGGGAATGGCTTTGAGGANTTTCTCTATTCGAAAAGTTATGGACAAAAAAATACCCTTCTAGTAGATTCAACCACTTGTCTATAGAATATGCGTCTATCTGACCTTCAAATATAGGAATATCGAATTGTATTTGTACCTTGAAAGGGGCAGCACCTCCGCTCGAAGAAGATGTATCGCCTGTTGGTAGCCGCCTAAGGATTTGCACGAAACTATCCATCATATCGTTCCTATGTTGCGTGAGGGCTTCCTCAATCAACAGTTTGAAAGGATCTCTTGTCCCATAATCTTTCTTTTCTCCTGCCATGAGAAGTTGCTTGGGCATGCGAGAGATTTTTTCCTCGAGAGAAACAAGCTTGAGACCCAACTCTTTGTACTCCGACCTCATTAGGGACATGCATTAAGACGACAAGGAGCAGACTGCTCTGATACCACTAATCCAGATTTTATGAGCAAAACAAAATGACTACAGATTATTAACAGGTGCTTAACACAAAATAACAGAGATATAGTAAAATTGGTTTTCTATTCAATAAGGAAATAAGTTGAAACTGTAAAATGCAGCGGAAACAAGCTTGTTGGAATGGTGGCAGCTTATCTCTGAGAAGAGATGTGACGGTTGTGCTCATTCGCAAGAAGATGATTACAATGAGGCTCTGAAGGCCTTTTTACAATAAATAGGAATGCCAAAAACCATAGACATCCAAAAACCTAACCCTAGGAGATAAAGCGCCAAAAGTCATGTGGGCCCCATTTGGGTAAGTTAGTACATCAACTTCCCGGGGTCGTTACTTTTGCATACGATATCCATTCTAGGCATATAATATACTGTTGGAAATGTATCATGGAGGAGATTCATTTTGAAGGTAATATCAAAGGAACTTTCATATTGCTCCCTGTTTTCCCAAAAAAACATCGTTTAGGACCTCAAAACGGCTCCAGAAGTGAAAAACTGCTAAAAATAGTAAATTACCAAAAATGCCAGAAATTTTTTTTGAGCCAGTTGGAAAAGGTAGGTGGCCACTGATATCCACCTAGATCACAGACCCCGAGACCAAGCAATATCCTTACCATATGAGACTTCTGAACAAACAGAGATTATAGCCACATCACTGGGTTTCTCGAAACCACCACAACTTTGCCTAAAAAGGTCAGGATAGGAACATGACTAGTAACCTCCCTATAGGAAGGTACCATATCGGATAACATCATATCCAAAGAATACTTGCTAACTGCAGGTTTACCATAACCAAGTAAGAGGGTGAACCTTCTGCCAATAAAATCTCAGGAAGTATTGGGTTAGTCGTAGCAGGAGTATCCACAGTAGTAGTGGAAGGCACACACTCATCTAAAAAAGAAACAGGAGTAGCTGAAACAGTCTCAGGAATAGTAGCTAAATCCTCTATATCTTTAACCAGAGCCTTAGTCTTATCAATCACCTCAGATGCAATACTCCCCGAGGAAAAAAATGAATCGAGATGATCTCTTTCCCATGCAAATAATGTACATTAAAGTGAAGGAATGTAAAGTCTCAACTTACCAACAAAGGTAGAGTTTGAGGATAGTGGACTATCTAAATCCCATGCTCCTGGGAAAGTACCCTACTCATGCGCCTCCAGGTTCGGTGAGTAGCCACTAGAGATATTCGCCTCCGAGAGTGTCTTGTCAATAGGCACTCCAAAAGCATGGTGACAGTCCTTTCTAAGATGTTTGGTTTGTCTGCAACACAAGCACCGAAACAGAATCCCAATATAGTCTAATCTCTGATAAAAAACCATGTTGGGCCATTCAATATCCAAGGATTCCAACAGCCCCCCATGTATATCCACCTCCACAAGGATTTTTCCATTCTTTTGTCCCTCGAATGAAAAGTGTCCTTAGCAATCTTAATGAAACAACCCAAAACATTTCCTATGGCCTCCATAGCTTTTGTATTCCACAACTACAACGACAAACCCGAGAGCAACACCCAAAGATGAGAGAAACTAAAATATTTTGTTGTCAGGTTGAATTTGATTCTCCATCTCTTAAGCATAATACTACCACCTTCAAACACCCAAAAACTATCTAAAATCCTCATGGTGTCTTCAGGGGTGTTGAATACAAAGACAAACCAACCCCTCGATAAGGTCAGAAGCATCGGTGAATAACCTAGAATGGGTTCCCAAGTAGCCTGCATCCACTCCAAGACTGAAAGTTTCCAGAGAAAATGATAAGCCAACCTACCCACCAAAGCACACATGGCGAGTGACCAAGACTCTTCCAGCCCGATGTCCATACCCAACACCATTGTTTGCTTAGTTATTTTAGGCTTCCACACCCGCACAGTCCGCTTAGTGATGTGCCTCTTCCCCGATGAGCCTCGACCCTGTGACTCCAAAGGCAGTGTAGAATGGGCAATAAGCCGGTCTGTATTCTTAGCTAAAGAATCTATAGTGTTATCCTCTTTGACAAGGCCAAAAACACTATCAATGTCCGTAAACAAACCAGAATCCCGAGGGACCTCCTTGTGAAAGGTAGAGCTCATCTAGGGTGACTGGGAAACAGTCTTAGGAATAGTGAAAGATGAAGGAAGAGTCTCTGCCAAATGTGATGAAGGATCAATCGTAGATGCATTAAGTGTGCCATTAATTACTCGGTTTTTACAAAGATCATCTATCATCGAGAGAAAACTCGGATGATCCCAAGGTTCCTCTACATCCACTCCTGAGAGATTGCTGACCTCACCAACCATTATTATAAGCCACCTATTCTTAAAACTCAGCTGAATCTGGTAAAACAATAAAACCAAAATGTGATGTGACACTTTGGGAATGAGAATCACACAAGGGAAGAGTCAACAATAAACATTCGAAAAGACTGAAGACCCAATCATATGAAGCAGAGTCCACTAGCTAGTTAAGACTGCCGGCTCTGAAATATGAATCCTTAACTATCTGTCAAAACAAAATAATATGGATGGAAGGGACCCAATGCGCTAAATCTAGTGGTCGATGGATAGCTAGAGAATGCAGACTTTATGCTAGGCACCATGTAAATGCTAAAAACCTCCCTAACTAGTCGAAGGGAAGCCTTACTAAAAAGACCATCGAAAAATGAACGATCATTGCGGCCTGGATGGGAGCAAGAAGACATGAAACCTGCAACCCCGAAAACTCCCGCCTAAAATTGAATTTGAAAAATGCTCGGCTCTCATCTTCGCATTTTCCTCTTCGCATTTTGCTTGATAGGAATTAATACGTAGTTGATCGTATAACAGTGTATTAATTGGCAATGCCGAAAATAGAATCGACTGGCTCCAATGGACATGAGGGTTGACATAAGATCTGACAAGAGGCGTGTTGTTACATGCACATATCTGCGCCCATTCGACCATCCTTGCAGAGTCACTTGCAATTAATTTGAAACTTTGAATTTCGTGAAGGGAATTTTGTCCTTTACAATCTGCAATTAATTTGAAGCCTCCAATCAATTAATTTGAAATCTCGAACTATGTGAAGATTTCAATAACACTTTGAACTTACTAACCAATGAAATGTTAGAAAACTACAATATTTTATATATCAAAAAATAAAAAATTATGTTTCTTATGTTTAACATTAGGTTTCTTAGAAATATTTTTTAAGCCAAAATAAATTAATACACAGTCAAAGCAGAACCACCGCTATATACTATCGGAGGCAATATAATAAATCTAGACATCAATGAATGAATGCAGCCTTGAAGTTGTGTATTTACTACTACTTTTTTATATAATTACTTTTTTAGGTCAAAATATTTCTATAAATGTTGAAAATCAAAGTTTCATCGTAAAACATGAAACTTACCTTATCTATATAACAATGGAACCTTTAACTTATCAACAAAACATCATCAAAGTATTTCTATAAATGTTGAAATTCAAAGTTTCATCATAAAAAAATGTTGAAAGTCAAAGATGAAACTTATCCATATAGCAACCTTTAACTTATCAACAAAACATCATCATACACCCCCCAAAGCCTTAATCCACGCCACTTATCAACAAAACATCATCATACACCACACAGCCTTAATCCACGAGAGCTTAAACATAATGAAAAAGGACACAACTTAAGAGCATGTTCGAGAATTTTTATCATCCTACCCACATGCCCAAGCACGCTAGTACGGTCAACCCTAAGGAATCACATGTGAGGGACAAGTACTATTTTAAAAAAATGTTACAAATATCCTTGGCAACAAAATTTAATGTTTTTTGTTGTAATATAAGAAATGCATGATAGAGAATGTGGACATGAGAGTATCATGTGGTGGGTGGTTGGATTTGGATAGAAGTTGTTGACTTTGCTTGTTGTGGGTTTGTTTGTATGTGTGTCCATATCAAGACAAAGACTGTGACGTTTTAAAGTAGTTGAAGTATATAGAACATTTTTTTATGTTGCATCAAGTCTATTTTTTTTAAAACTTAAAACAATGGAATTATAGAGAACATTTTTTATATTTCATCAAGTTTAGTTATTTTAAAACTTAAAAGGGGTTTAGAAAGTTGTATAGAACTAGCATTATATATATATATATATATATATATATAAAAGAATAGAAATATGGTAGATAATGATAGTAATTTAAATAATTTAGGTTTACGATTTTAATTTTATTTATGGATTTAATAATGAGTTAATATATAATTATTTAAGAGGTGGTAAGTGTGAGGTTTGTTTTATAATTTAGAAGGAAATTTCAAAATAAGTTTTGTGTGGGGTTAGGATAATCCACCAATAATCAAGTAGAAGTATTGGTATCGTATCAAGGTTTAAATATTTGCAAATTAATAGGAATAAAAAATATAATTGTAATTTGAGACTCCTTAATTATACTTCACCAAATGTGAAACTAGATGACCTCTTAGAATTCAAGTCTCTCTAGACTAATCTTTAGAGTTCAAGGGGTGGCAAGGAGTTTTGAGTTTATAGAATATTATCAAATGGTGAGGGCATCCAATATCGTGGATGATATCAAAACAAAAGAGGTGGTGGAATTAAACATTGAAATGTTGAGTAAAAATGGGGGCTCCCTATCATCACTTACCTCCCATGATATTAAGTTGATCAAACCTCAGGATATGTATGCAATGGAGGCTATGTACAAGTGGTGTGTCAACCTTATGTCGATGAGATGAGCATTAACTTCAGCTCGTTCCTTTGTACCTCTCCTTCATACCTACATGTTTGGTGGGGGAATAGTTATTAATTGGAAAATGATGTCTCTGTGTAGTGAAGATGGGATTTTATGTCTTCTTATTTTTTGTCTTTGCAAGTGTTTAAAGAGGACCAGCTTGGTTGAAAGGTCCAATTTTTTCATAGTGTATCAGAATCTTGGTAAGGTCTCGAGATATGTTTTCAATCTACTTTCCAAAGTGAATTCTGCCTCTATTCTTGGGTTTTGGCTCTATGGTCTGATCTTCTTTTGGTCATTTTTAGTCTAGGAGTTGTTTAGTATTCTCTTTGGTGTTGGAAATTAGTTGAAATTTAAGGTTTTGGAAAGAATGAAGGGCCATAGGAACTCCAATCATTGTACCCCTTGTAAAGTTTCAAACCTACATCAAGTCTAGAGGAGTATTTTCCAAAATAAGGATCTTCAGATGACCTTTTCTCACTATAGTAGCGGGATGACAAGTCAACAAATCTCAAAGATCCAATAATGTTGATCTATTAGAAGTACTTGGCTTATCAAAGAAAGCAAATAGAGAAATTGGAGGCAGATTTCAAGACGCTTCTTGAATTAGTTTTGGGTCTTGCTAGGAGCTCACATTCTATGGTTTCTCTTTCAAATATTTGTATTGGGTCTATCAAAGCAACAATTAAGGATGAATAAACAGTCCAACAAGTGAAACAAGACATAGCAAATGAAATTTATCCCTAGAGTTCAACTTTCAAGAAGAGATCAAGTCGGAATCCCTCAATGGACATATCTTCTTATAAGCCTAAGTCTTATTATGCATTGTAAGGAAGTTTTGTTATTAGCTCAATTTCTTAGGCCATAAACTAGTAAAATTTACAATTATATTGCTAGAACTATAATAATTGCTCAAACAATAGGCAATCGTATTGAAATTTTGGGTCTTTTTGAAACCCTAATATCAAATATTTTGATTTTGTTTTGTATTTATTCATTGTACAATGTAGTTGCAATCTTCTTTTAATAAAAAAGATAATCGATTAAGTTTACGATAATTGGGTTTAGCTTAGGTCATTGTGAGGAATTTTTTATCCTCCCCACTCAGGTTCAATTATGCAAGTGACATGTTGAGCTCATAATGAGTATATTGTTGTAATGATTGTGAGCGATGTTGTTGACCAACCTTGTGCCCTAAAGATTCTAGGGTTTACCCTGGGTTTCATCCTCGAAATGAGGGGAAGTACTCATGGATTTTCCTCGAGCTTTATAACCTGGCAATATATATATATATATATATATATAGAGAGAGAGAGAGAGAGAGATGTAGATGTATGTGTGTATGTAATTTATTTTAACAAAATCTTTTATAGTTAATTGAAATCATTTTTTTAATTTATTTTTAAATTTATGGATTAATAAAAAAGGAAAATAAAAATCTTGGAATACAATTTGTCTTGCCCTCAATCCTGTAAGAGAGGGTGAAATTGTTGATACCTTGCTATCCCCCATCAACAATCAACTCATGAATATCCCAATTAACAATTGACTCACAAAGAGTAAACATGTCACAAGCAAGATTTGAACCCTAGTAGAGAGGATAATGTTTCTCCTCTTCACCACCTTCACTAGACCCAATTGACAATGGATTAATAAGTTATGAATATTTACAATGTTATAAATGTTTTGAAAACGAAATTTACAGTTTAAGTAAATTGAGCATTTCAAAAGAAAGTAATTGTTACAATACATTGCACTAGTCTTACAAAGTTTACAAATTCTACCCTCCCAAGGCATGTTCAGCCTTATATATCACCCAAATACATTATAAAACTTATGATAGTTTCTTCATATTTTTTCAATATTCATTTTCTTCTTTATACTTGCTACAATAGATAAGTAAGTTTGGTTTTTAAATTTGGAGTTAATGGTTTCTTTATAATAAACAAACTTTCTTTTATTCTTCATACTTGTACACTACATATTCTTTAAACTTAGTTATAATAGTACTTTAGTGGTATGGATAATTTTAAGGGCGATTTTTTCCACTCTCCTCCAATGACAAAGATAAGAAACCACATCTTTAAAAATCTATTTTCACTCAAGTCTTGAGTGACTTTCACTAGTATTTGAAGCAATGGAAATAATCCTTTCTCCCTTCATGTTAATTAGCTTATTCTTATACATTAAGTATTTAATCAAAGTCTTATTCTTAAATGTCAATGGATTTAGCTTAGGTGGTTGGGAGGAATGATTGTATCCTCCCCACCCAAGTTCAATTCCCACAAGTGACGTGTTGAGTTATTAAAAAGAGTATATTATTGTAATGGCTTTGAGCCTTGTTGTTGACTGACCTTGTGCCCTGAAGAATATAGGGTTTACCCTAGGTACCATCCCCAAAATGAGGGGAAGTACTCGATGGTTTTCCTCGAGCTTTGAAATTTAAGGTTTTGGAAAGAATGAAGGGCCATAGGCACTCCAATCATTGTACCCCTTGTGAAGTTTCAAACCTACATCAAGTCTAGAGGAGTATTTTCCAAAATGAGGATCTTCAAATGAGCTTTTCTCACTATAGTATCGGGATGACAAGTAAACTTGAATCTCAAAGATCCAATAATGTTGAGCTATTAGAATTACTTGGCTTATCAAAGCAAGCAAATAGAGAAATTGGAGACAGATTTCAAGATGTTTCTTGAATTAGTTTTGGGTCTTTCTAGGAGCTCACATTCTATGGTTTCTCTTCCAAATATTTGTATTGGGTCTATCAAAGCAACAATTAAGGATGAATAGATAGTCCAACAAGTGCAACAAGACATAGCAAATGAAATTTATCCTTGGAGTTCAACTTTTAGGAAGAGATCAAGTTGGAATCCCTCAGTGGAGATATCTTCTTCTAAGCCTAGGTCTTATTATGCATTGTAAGGAATTTTTGTTATTAGCTCAGTTTCTTAGGCCATAAACTAGTAAAATTTACAATTATTGCTATAACTATAAGAATTGCTCAAACAATAGGCAATCATTTTGAAATTTTGGGTCTTTTTGAAACCATAATATAAAACATTTTGATTTTTCATTGTATTTATTCAATGTACAATGTAGTTGCAGTCTTCTTTTAATACAAATGATGATCGTTTAAGTCTATGATAATTGGGTTTAGCTTAGATGTTTGTGAGGAACTTGTTATCCTCCCCACCCAGTTTCAATTCTGTAAGTGACATGTTGAGCTACTAATGAGTATATTGTTGTAATGATTGTGAGTGATGTTGTTGACCAACCTTGTGCCCTAAAGATTCTAGGGTTTACCCTAGGTGCCATCCTCAAAATGAGGGGAAGTACTCATGGATTTTCCTCTAGATTTATAACTTGTGAATATATATATATATATATATATATATATATATATGAGAGAGAGAGAGAGAGAGAGAGAGAGAGAGAGAGAGAGAGAGAGAGAGTTGAATCTCCAAGGCATACACAAGAGTCAGATTGTATTTGGAATGGATAGTAAAAAAGTGTTGCATCTTGTTGTTGGTTTGATCATATTATTAATGCTATCGAATTATATTTGATCCAATTCAATTACAGCAAAGCAACATATTTCAACGATAATTTCCACATTTACACTAATGATAAACCTTCTACTTGACTCAATCAAGAGATATTCTCTTGCAAATGGGAAATTCTAAGTTGTGCTTCCTAATCCCTTTTATGTCCAATGTGATTGCCTCCCCTACTATTCCAAAGCTATCACAAAACATCTTACATATGAGAAGATCATTGATTTCTTTGATATTTAAACTAAAGAAACCTTCATAGTTATACATATATTACAAATATGTACACAATGTAAACTTAAACTTTATACCCTTTTATGTAAGAAATTGTTTTTTTGAAGTGGTTTCAAGAAGCATTGCACTTATTAGTCCCTGCCGAAAGGCCAGGGACTATAGAAATGAGTTACTCATTGACCACCTATTAGTTTTAGGTTTGAGTTTAAAATTTTCCCAATTTACAATGTTGAACTTAGGGAAATCTTATTAATAAAAAAATTTATATTTAAAACAAATAAAAACTTTATTTTCCTGCCATGTTATTGGCTTTCAACTTCATAATGTTATTGCAGGGGTGGTGGCATGCATTAATTATTTTATTTGATTTTGAACCCTCTACCAACTCTGCATCCCTTATGAGTCCTAACAGCTCTATAGCCACCAACTCTATAGCCACTGCCTTGACAGTACAACTATGCATCCCCTCTGACAACTTTGCATCCATTTCCTTGACAATGCCTTCTACCCGCCACCTCCACTGCATGGATAGAGCCAAACCTTGACCTCACTACCTGGCCCACTCCTCACTTGTTGCCTAGTCAACTCCTCACCTTCTATTATAGAAGCAAAGACTACACAGTGATTCACAACAGACAATCGAACTTCGTTGAGAGAAAATGACATACCTGTTCAACCAAATCCATGTACTCAATGGTGAACAAGCATGAACTGAAAACAAGGATTGCACCGTGATGCACAACGACCGAACAAGATAAAGTTACAGCATCGAAAAGGTGAGTTAAATCCCTCTCTATGAGAAGCATCACATCTGGAGAACCTTCTCGATTCAACAAACTGGCCAGCATAGGTACATTAAAAGAATCGATTGAGAATCCAATGAGACTGTTCTCGGTTTCCTATACAAAACATTTCACAATTTAGTAAGTGCCTCAGTCTGACTGAAATAATCATTGTCATCTCACAATCACTCTAGAATTTCCTTCATCTGGTCGTTCTAAGGGGGGGAACATCATAATTGTATATTTTAACCGTGTACAATATTTTACTGCAAATAGATTTTCAATAAAAGAATAGAAAAGATAACGTATCATATACACATATTACACAGATTTTTCCCCTTGAAAACTAGCATATTCTATTATCATTCATAGTGATACATTGTTTACAATAAAGTGTACATATAGGAGCCAGTGGCATCCAAAATCCTAACCTGATGACCTAGATTAGTCAACAACCCTAATTCCTTAACCGGAAATAGAAAACCATAGGAAAAAACTATTTGTCGAAAAACCGCCCAACAATGGACATGAAAATCGAGGTGACACAAAAAACAAGGCAAAAATGTGACACATTTCCTGAGGCAAAAAAAACTCTTTGGGGAACTTCCCCTACAACCCCCCAAGGGGGGGCCTAGTAGCCCCCCCTGAAACCCCCTTGTGCCCTCGATGCAACGTATTATACACTAGGGATAATCTTGCAAAGAATATAACACATACCCAACATTCTCCCACTTGTTGTTTTCTTTGCATACAAGGGGTTGCAGGGTTACATAGTCAACAATCCAGGGCAACAATGCCCATGGATCCTCTACACTAAGAGAACTTCTCAGTGCTCACAAATTTTGTGAATCAATCTGTAAAATTATTCAAAGTGTCTACCTTAATCAGCAACACTTTCTTTTCTTCAACCATGTCTCTCACAAAGTGATATTGAATATCAATATGCTTTGTCTTTGAATGATAAGATAGGTTCTTTGACAAAAAAATTACACTCTGACTATCACAATCTATCCTTACATCTTGTTGTACCAACCCAATACCTGAACACAATCTTTATAACCATACTACTTCCTTACTTGCATGAGTGGTTTCCATGTATTCAACTTCTATAGTTGAAAGTGCCATTACATCCTGTATTTTTTTCATCCAACTGATTGCTCCTCCAAATAGGTTAAACACATACCCGCTTGTAGATATCCTATGATCTAGATCTCCAACCCAGTATGCATCCACAAAGCCATGTATTTCCAACACTCTGTCCAATCCTGGTCTTCCTTGGTAGCACAATCCATAGCTAACAGTTCCACGCAAATACCTGAAAACCCTTTTACTATTGTCCAATGCTCCTTCCCTGGTTTTGACATATACCTACTCAAAACTCCCACTACATGTGCAATGTCTGGTCTAGTATAGACCATTGCATACACTAAACTTCCAACTACACTCGCATATGGAACACGAAACATATCCTCCTTCTCTTCATGTGTCTTGGGACACCGATCCACATATAACTTTACACCAACATGAATAGGGACCTTAACCGATTGACATTCCTATGCAATATTGTCTCGACATATTTTATCTAATTTAACCAGAGTTCCATCTTTTTCCGATCACTTTTAATTTCCAAGCCCAAAATTAAATTTGAAGCACCGAGATCCTTCATGTCAAATTTAGAGGAAAAATGAGTTTTCACATCCTAGATAATCTCCTTGTTGTTTCCTATCAGCAACATGTCGTCCACATACAAGACCAAATAAATCAAATTATCACCAATTAATTTAAAATACATGTAGTGATCCTCTTCGCTTCTTATGAAGCCAAGTCCAAGCATATAGGTATAAAATTTTTGATACCACATCCTTGGTGATTTTTTTAAACCATACAAGGACTTTTTCATCTTGCATATCAGCTCCTTCTTTCCCTTCACAACAAACCTTGTGGTTGCTTCATATAATTTATTCTTCTAGATCCCCATATAGGAATGTTGTCTTCACATTCATTTGTTCTACATCAAAATCAAATTCAGCACCAACAAATAACATAAATATTATAGAAGTTAACTTGGAAATAGGAGAAAAAATCTCACCAAAATCAATTCCCTCAACCTGGGAATAACCCTTTTCTACTAACCGAGCTTTGTATTTATTCACTTTTCCTTTTGCATTTAGCTTCTTTGTAAATACCCATTTTTTTCCAGTGGGATTTATTCCAGTTGACAACTCCACTAGATCCCAAGCCTCATTCTTATCCAAGTCTACCATTTCTTCATCCATGGCCTTTTTCCAAAGATTTCCATCCTCTAAATCCACTGCCTCCCTGACAGTTCTAGGATCATCATCAGTAATAGACAAAGAAAATTTTGAATGGAAATCAAATGGAGTATACATTTCCGGTAGCCTTCTTTCTCGAACCGATCTCCTCAATACTAGAGTATGAGGATCTTCTTCTTCTGATTCCTTTTCTTTTGTAGAGTCTGATTCATCATCCTTTAAATCAAACTCTATTTTCTCTGGTTCTTCCTCAGTTGGTAGGACTTCATGTTTAACAACATCCTTCATTTATTTAAATACCACATCTCGGTTATACACAACCTTCTTAGTCTCTGGGTTCCAAAGATTATAACCTTTGAGACCATATTTATACCCAATAAAGATACACTTTTCAACCTTCTTATCTAGCTTACTCATGTTTTCCTTTGGAATATGAACATAGGCCTCACAGCCAAATACCTTGAGATATGTGGGAGAAGGTTTCTTACCAGTCCATACCTCTTGTGGAGTCTTGTCATCCAATGCTGATGAGGGTGATCTGTTGACCTGGTAACAAGCAGTACCCACTGCCTCTACTGTTGTAGGAAAATCTGCCTGCGGACAAGTAGATCGACCTCTAAGGCTTGACCTTAACCCTAGACAGAAAAGTGCTTATCATGGACACTGAATTTCTTTCGAATCTATCTAAGCCTAATGCATGAGAAGGAAGAGTAACAGAAGTACCTTTTA
>JASDQU010012683.1:494074-507596 GCA_032191745.1 Picea mariana | reverse complement strand
AATTATTTTACCTTAAATATCGCCAAAATTTTATAAAAACTATATAAAATCCTTAGAAATTTGAATATTTTTACAAAAATATCACCAATTATTTATAGTTGGCATATGAAGGATTAGTATGATTCGCCAAGGTTTCTACATTTTAAAATAAATTTCCATCCTTAAAATCATCCCTACTCGGGATCCTTGGAGGGTATACCCACATTTATGTGTGGAAGCTTGCACAGGGTGTAAGTCCGTTAAGCAAGTCGTCAACTTAACTTTTCCACCCGCTCTATCTCAACCCCTTCTTACATTGTTCTCACAACGTTGGATATCATCACCAACTAGTGCGTTCATTGTGAGAAGGTTTTGTTTGTTTGTTTGCTTCCTAGATTTTTAGCATGTGCTGTTTGTTTTTCCTAGCAGACTCTAGGTTGCATCTGTGTTTAATGGCATCATTTCCTAGAACGACCAATAAAGTAACCCCTTTTCTAGGGGAACCTTTTGTTTGTCCTTCTTACAGAAACGTTGTTCCTCCTTACATCGCTACTTTGAGCCTTCCATATCTCACAATTGGATTGTCAGTATGGTTGTTTTCCACTTTGGTAATACCAAATGCAACAAGTGGTTCGGTTGTAAGAAATGTCCCCCAAGAACATCAACCTCATGTTGATCCTTCACCTTGTTCATCAGTAATATCTCCTTCGCCTTCTTCACTTGAAAGGTCATCTTATGTTTCATCTTCTTCATCGAGTGAAATCTTTGAAGATAGTCACCTAGTGGATAAGAAGAAGAAGAAAAGGAATATTAAGACGAAGAAAAATAGGCAAGGATCCACACCTCCAACCACTGCTAGACATGTTGGACAACCACCAACTATTGATAATCATGTTGGGAGTGTTGATGGTGCCAATACAACCCTAACCCGTAAGACCAAGTACGCTTGCAGACTTTGTAAGGGTAGCCATCTTCTTAAAGATTTACCTAGTCTATCCAAGGTCATAGAAGCATGGTCTACAGCTCCTTTCTAGTCCATGTTGTCGACCTCTAAACAACATGTTGATGACCTCCCATCAACTAGTCAGGATACAGTTAGGAAGAAGAAAAATAAAGGCAAGTTCTCGTGCATGTTATGCAAAAGAAGTCATCTAACTCACCTTTTCCCTCGTATGGATGAAGCCTCGAAATTACTGGAAGACATGATTGTTTCACAGCCTCAACTCCCAGTTGCTTACCATAAGCTTTCTCTCAACTGCTCTGTAGTTCATGGAATGATCAATCCGATCCCTTCATCAGTCAATCTGGTTGATCATGTCATCAAACTAGTCACGTCCTTAGTTGAACTAGTTGACAAAGTGGTTGATCTGATCCCATCCTTGATCAATCCCACTCTCCCACCATAGAGTGAAACCCAAGCGGTCGATCTATTTCCATCCATTGGCCCCATTATCCCTTTGGAGAATGCAACCTAAGTGGTCGATCTGATCTCGTCATCGGTTGATCCTACTCTCCCGCTAGAGAGTAAACCTGATGCTGATCACGTTTTTCTCATTGATACAGAATCTACCGTGCTAGGGGGAATTCCTCCTTCTACCATAGAACCCCCTCCAAGCAATGAGGCCATCCTTTTTTATTGGAGTGTGCTAACTGGACCTCCTCCTCCCTCTCACATTCCTTTCAAGATTACAATACATGCATGTGGTTGTGACATTCCTTAGACATTGATAGATGAAGGTTCGTTCGTTAGTATTTTGTCCTCTATTGCTTGGAAATATTTGGGTTATCCTCAACTTGTGGTGGTTACATAGGATCTGTTAGCTTTTAAAAGAAGAACCAGTCAACCTTTAGGGACCCTTTCTCAGTTTCTCGTAACTTTGGGAGGGAAAACTGTCTTTATTAACATCATGGTCATCCAAGACCCCTTGGATTTTGATTTACTCCTTGGGAGAGATTATGTCTATTCCATGAAATATATTGTGTCCACTCTTTTTCATGTGATAGATTTCCCTCACGATGGAAGAATTGTGACTATTGATCAATTTTAGTTTATTGGTCCTGACTGGATGACATCCCTAAACGATTCTTATATGTAGACGGTATCACCCCCACCATGGGTCAATTATGTGGCGTTTTCTCTGATGCCTTCAGCTGTTGATGCAGATGAGACTCTCATTGTAAGCTCAATCTCTTATGATTTGGATCCGGTAGTTGACATGGTGATCTCTTCGATAGGGTCTTTAGAGCTTGATCTCTTTACTCCTCTCGTGACCCTCGACATGGTGTCTTTCCAGAGCATTGTTCTTTCGTCCAGTGAAGATCTCTTAGAATCCATGACCGATTTTTGTCCCTTGACATGGTTTCCTTTCAGAGAGTTGTCCTCTTATAATCCATGATCAAGGAGAGTCTTTTGAGCATGGTTTTCTAATGTCAAGCTCGTCAAAAAATGAAACTAGTTTACGAGCATATTTCTTGTTTCTATGTCAAGCTCATTAAAAAATGAAATAGAGGTCTGGGGATTGAACCTGGATTCTCGAGCATAGTTATTTTCCTGTGTCAAGCTCGTTAAAAAATGAAATAGACTTTCCCCCCTCTTTGTTTGAGTCAAGTCTAGTATTTGAAGCTTCATTTCATCTGCCTGTGTTGTTGGATGAGACGAAGCTTGGGAGGCAATACTTCCAGCCTCTGAACTTCATGTTGAAGTTGAGACACTAGCTTCTTAAGATGAGGGATAATTACCAACCATGTGAATCTGTGAACCATGCATTGGGAAGTCACAAGCATAGTTTTCTCTGGTTCAAGCTTGTGTAAAAATGAAACCACCTACCTCAAACATAGTTTCCTCTAGTTCACGCTTGTGTAAAAATGAAACCAAGTCCAAGTATATTTTTGTTTAGTTTTTAAGAAATAAAATCTATCCCAAGCATAGTTTTGTTTTGTTTTAAGCTTGCGTAAAATTGAAAACAATCTCGAACTTAGTCTTTGTTCTTTCTCATGCTTGTAAATACATGAGAATGTAACCGAGTAAACTTTTATTACTTTTTCGGACTCGTAAAGGTTATACAAAAAAGGAACCCCCTGGAGAGCCTCACCATTGTTATCTTGCACAGAGGGCCTTTTTCCATTTCCCTATGCAGACTTCTTATCCCTTTTTTATAAATCCATAGCTAAAAATATACATTTTTCCACATATACGCTCCCTATCAATTATACAAGATGCGTATACACTTTCTGTTCCATTATAGATCGTGTATATTTGGATTTGTGGCAAAAAATACAAAATGAGGTCAGGTTTCCATGTCACGACAAAATATCTCTGATCCTTGGCCTTCCCTATACTGGAAACATTCCAACTCGACCCTTCAATTGCATTATGAGGGCTATAAGAGCACAATTTTGAGCTATGGAAAAGAGGAGAAAACATTCAACTTTGAGAGCAAAGTTAATCTGAAGAAATTACTTCATATTGAGTCTGCATCCCTTTGTACCTCAAGTCTGAACACAATGTTTATCCCCCAAGCTCTTCCCTTATTATTGAGAGGACCTCTTTGCCACTTTCTCATGATCTTTCCTTTGGTGGAGGATTGAAGTGGTGGGGACCCAGTTGGAAGGAACTTGGTTTCTTGGTTTAGAATCGTGCCAACACAGAAGTCTGTAATGTTGACACTTATGCTGATCAATTATTAATAGAAATACTCCTTTCTTGTCCTATTGGTATCTTGCAAATATATGATTATTATCCATGGGCATGTTTATAATGTTATTAATGGATTATGTTATCTAATGTGCTAATCCCCTTTTATATCATCACTTTATACTTGCTTTGCTTGTTCTTTGAGAACTTCTCGCAGGTATAAAGCTTTGGGTCAAAGTGCTCAACAGTGGAACATCATCAAACATTGGATCGAGGTAGGCCTCTTTCTTGTATTGCACATTAGTTTATATAGCATATGTTGGAATTGAGTTGATTTCTGCAGTCATACCTGTTTGTTGTGGTTTACCCTTGGCCATAGAGAGTTTTTCCCATGTAACATAAATGGCGACTCCATTGAGTCCTAGTTAAGCTCTTTTCCAACTCGCTATCAAAAATAGAAAAGATTGCCGAGTGAAATTGTCTTTTTCACACTCATAAATTGGATTTGAAAAGACATCTATTTGGCACAAGTTTACCCCTTTTTCACACTAAGTAGACTAAAAGACATAAAAAAGGACATTTTTTGGCATTAAGTTGTGATTTCATCTCATGCCCTCACTTGTTGTATTGAGCCTTTAGCCGGTTCTCTCTTTGCATTATAAACCATTGCCTAAGCAGTTTGCATCCTCAACCAAGCAGAGCCTTGCTTTTATCCTTCACAATTTGACACCCTATACCCTGGAGGGAACATCACCCCAAGTGTCCATCTCCTGCATGCATTTCCTTGCATTGAGCATAGGTACGTTCCACTGTTGGAACTAGTTTTGCTTACTTGTGACACTTGTTCCCTCCTCTATATCATAGCATTCATTTGTTATGAAAAAACAAAAACAGACGGGTGAGAAGGGAATACTATATTGTAATTGGTAGCAGTAGTATCGCCTTTGACAGAGCACAAATTTATTGAGTCCGCATGTCATCATAATTTTGGATTTAGCATGGCCTTAGGAAGCTAATCCCGCTACAAAGTTTTCTCTACCGACTGGTTAATCCTCCAGTCCCTATAGAGAACCTTATTGATGCCTCTTGCATCCAATTGTCACATCATTGAGCCCATGCTGCCGGAGTTCACCATATGTCTCATGCTCTTGTTCAAAGGAAGTCTATCAACCTATGTCGGCCACTCCTCATAAATCTTGACTTTGCATGTTAGCCATACCCTCAGTTTGTCTCAGAATCACATGATACTTTGGTCTTATCATGCACCCTGGCCCTACTTGCATCATTGGTAGGTCACCTTGAACCCAACAATCGACATTTCATCATTGGTCGTTGACTGGGTGGTTTCCCTTGTGTTTGACGAAAAGACATCTATTCACACTTTGGGATTCGTGCAGTGTCTTGGATGCCATTAGCCTTATTGGTGGTTTCCTTGCCTTTGTCAGCATTTTTTCATCATTGGCTGCTATTTAGAGGGTCCTTTTCGTGTACTGCTTGCATTTGGCACACGTGAAAGACACACAAGATCGTTGGTTCGTGAACATGTTCTTCATTCAATCTCCACCAAATCATGAAGCTCCTACTTTGTTCCTCGTGCTGAATGATTAGAGATGCCTCAATGCTCTCCTTTCAGTGGGTCTCCTTCCATCGACTTCAGCTCATTTATTCTAGATATGGGACCTAGATTTTTATGAGTACCTTGAGGTTTACAGTCATTAGTGGCAGGCTCTCTTGCCATTGACAAATGGGAATACATCAATGTCTCCTGATCAATGTATCTCTCAAGTGTTCGACACCAACTCCTTTATTCACATTTGTAGAGATGTACTCGGTGCCTTGATACCTACTTTCATCATCGGTAGGTTATCTCGCATTTGTTAACAATATACTTCAATGACCAGTAATCAAACGATGTCTCATCGTGTTCAACCTCAACTCATTTATTCACATGATGTAGACTTGCACCATCAACGGATAGTGTAGAAGACTTGAAGACATCACTATGTTGCTGCAGCTTTCTTGAGTTGTTGCTTCCATTTCATTGGACCAGTACCTATTTGAATTCAGTGATCATGGGAGATCAGATTGTACTACATGGTATACATATATCTTCAGATTGATTTTGGAGACTAGTTTCATTGGGCCTTGTTCGTGACTATGACAACTTTTAACATATAACCGCATTTGTATTTTCCTACTCATGGCCGTGGACACTTGTTTGGTATATTTTTCACATGGATCTGCATTGTATTCTTGGCAGCCATATATGCAAAGTCAGTACATAATGTAATGAGCAATTGAGTTCATCCAACTGGTTCTTTACCACTCCACTTATAGGTTATTTATAATGTATTTCAGTCATCACAGATACTCCTCTAATGTCACACATTAGGGGGCATCTATTATAACAAGATTTGCCTCACCATTGTTATCTTTCACAGAGGGCCTTTTTCCATTTACCTATGCAGACTTCTTATCCCTTTTTGATGAATCCGGAGCTAAAAATATACATTTTTCCACATATAAACTCCCTATCAGTTATACAAGATGTGTATACACTTGCTGCTCCATTATAGATCGTGTATATCGGGATTTGTGCCAAAAAATAAAAAATGAGGTTGGGTTTCCATGTCACAATAGAAGATCTCTAATCCTTGGCCTTCCATATACTGGAAACATTCCAACTCGACCCTTCAGTTGCATTTTGAGGGCTATAAGAGCACAATTTCGAGCTATGGAAAAGAGGAGAAAGCATTAAACTTTGAGAGCAAAGTTACTCCGGAGAAATTACTTCATATTGAGTATGCATCCCTTTGTTCCTCAAGTCTGAACACAGTGTTCAGCCCCCAATATCTTCCCTTATTATTGAGAGGACCTCTTTGCCTCTTTCTCATGAGATTTCCTTTGGTGGAGGATTGAAGTTGTGGGGGCTCGGTTGGAATGAACTTGGTTTCTTGGTTTCGAACCATGCCGGCATGGAAGTCTGTAATGTTGACACTTCTGTTGATCAATTATTAATAGAAATACTCCTTTCCCGTCCTATTGGTATCTTGCAAATATATGATTATTATCCATGGGCATGTTTGTAATGTTATTAATGGATTATGCTATCTGATGTGCTAACCCCCTTTTATATCATCACTTTATACTTTCTTTGCTTATTCGTTGAGAACTTCTAGTAGGTATAAAGATTTGGGTCAAAGTGCTCAACGATGGAACATCATCAAATGTTGGATCGAGGTAGGCCTCTTTCTTGTATTAAACATTAGTTTATATAGCATATGTTGGAATTGAGTTGATTTCTGCAGTCATACCTGTCTGTTGCAGTTTACCCTTGGCCATAGAGATTTTTTCCCTTGTAACAGAAATGGCGACTCCACTAAGTCCTAGTTAATCTCTTTTTCGACTCGCTATAAAAAACAGAAAAGATTGTCGAGTGAACTTGTCTTTTTCACACTCGTAAATCGGATTTGAAAAGACATCTATTTGGCACAAGTTTACCCCTTTTTCATAGCAAGCAGACTAAAAGACATAAAAAAGGACATTTTTTGGCATTAAGTTGTGATTGCATCTCATGACCTCGCTTGTTGTATTGAGACTTTAGCCGGTTCTCACTTTGCATTATAAACCATTGCCTAAGCAGTTTTCATCCTCAACCAAGTAGAGCCTTGTTTTTATCCTTCACAATTTGACACCCTATACCTTAGAGGGAACATCACCCTGAGTGTCCATCTCCCACATGCATTTCCTTGCATTGAGCATAGGTACGTTCCACTGTTGGAACTAGTTTTGCTTACTTGCGACACTTGTTCCATCCTCTGTATCATACCATTCATTTGTTATGAAAAAACAAAAAAAGACAGGCGGGAAGGGAATACTATATTGTAATTGGAAACATTCGTGTTGCCTTTGAACATAGCACAAAGTTATTGAGTCAGCATGTCATCATAATTTTGGTTTTAGCATGGCCTTAAGAATTTGATCCTGCTACAAAGTTTTCTCTACCGACTGGTTAATATTCCAGTCCCTATAGAGAACTTTATTGATGCCTCTTGCATCCAATTGTCACATCATTGAGTCCATGCTGTCGAAGTTCACCATATGTCTCATGCTCTTGTTCAAAGGAAGTCTATCAAACTATGTCTGCCACTTCTCAGAAATATTGACTTTGCATATCAGCCATACCCTCAGTTTGTCTCAGAATCACATGATACTTTGGTCTTATCATGCACCCTAGCCCTACTTTCATCATTGGTAGGTCACCTTGAACCCAACAATCAACATTTCATCATTGGTCGTTGACTGGGTGGTTTCCCTTATCTTTGATGGAAAGACATCTATTCACACTTTGGGATTCATGCAGTGTATTGGATGCCATTAGCCTTATTGGTGGTTTCCTCACCTTTGTCAACAGTTTTTCATCATTGGCTGCTATTTAGAGGGTCCTTTTCATGTACCACTTGCATTTGGCACACGCGAAAGACACACAGGATCGTTGGTCCATAAACATGTTCTTTGTTCAATCTCCACCAAATCATGAATCTCCTGCTTTGTTCCTCGTGCTGACTGATGAGAGATACCTCAAAATGCTCTCCTTTCAATGAGTTTCCTTCCATCAACTTCAACTCATTTATTCTGGATATGGGACCTAGAGTTTTATGAGTACCTTGAGGTTTACAGTCATTAGTGGTAGGCTCTCTCGCCATTGACAAATGGGAATACTTCAATGTCTCCTGATCAATGGATCTCTCAAGTGTTCGACACCAACTCCTTTATTCACATTTGTAGAGATGTACTCAGTGCCTTGATGCCTACTTTCATCATCGGTAGGTTGTCTCGCATTTTTTAACAGTATACTTCAATGACCGGTAATTAAATGATGTCTCATCGTGTTCTACCTCAAATCATTTATTCACATGATGTAGACTTGTACCATCGGCGGATAGTGTAGAAGTCTTGAAGACATCACTATGTGGCCATAGATTTCTTGAGTTGTTGCTTCCATTTCATTGGACCAGTACCTATTTGACTTCCGTGATCATGGGAGATCAGATTGTACTACATGGTATACATATATCTTCAAATTGATTTTGGAGACTGGTTTCACTGGGCCTTGTTCGTGACTATGATAGATTTTGGCATATAACCTCATTTGTATTTGTCTACTCATGGCCACACTTGTTTGGTCTATTTTTCACATGGATCTGCATTGTATTCTTGGAAACCATGTATACAAAGTCAATACATAATGTAATGAGAAATTGAGTTCGTCCAGCTAGTTCTCTACCACTCCACTTCTGGGTTATTTATAATGTATTTCGGTCATCACAGATACTCCTCTGATCTCACACATTAGGGGGCATCTGTTATAGCAAGATTTGCCTCACCATTGTTATCTTGCACAGAGAGCCTTTTTCCATTTACCTATGCAGACTTCTTATCCCTTTTTGATGAATCCAGAGCTAAAATATATACATTTTTCCACATATATGCTCCCTATCAGTTATACAAGATGCGTATATGCTTGTTACTCCATTACAGATCACGTATATCGAGATTTGTGCCAAAAAATAAAAAAGGAGGTCGAGTTTCCTTGTCACGATAGAAGATCTCTGATCCTTAGCCTTCCATATACTGGAAACGTTCCAACTTGACCGTTCAGTTTCATTTTGAGGGCTATAAGAGCACAATTTCAAGCTATGGAAAAGAGGAGAAAGCATTAAAATTTGAGAGAAAAGTTACTCTGGAGAAATTACTTCATATTGAGTCTGCATCCCTTTGTTCCTCAAGTCTGAACACAGTGTTCAGCCCCCAAGATCTTCCCTTATTATTGAGAGGACCTCTTTGCCTCTTTCTCATGAGCTTTCCTTTGGGGGAGGATTGAAGTGGTGGGGACCTAGTTGGAACAAACTTGGTTTCTTGGTTTCGAACTGTGTCGGCACGGAAGTCTGTAATGTTGACACTTTTGTTGATCAATTATTAATATAAATACTCCTTTCCCGTCCTATTGGTATCTTTCAAATATATGATTATTATCCATGGGCGTGTTTGTAATTTTATTAATGGATTATTCTATCTGATTTGCTAACCCCCTTTTATATCATCACCTTATATTTGTTTTGCTTGTTCGTTGAGAACTTCTCGTAGGTATAAAGCTTTGGGTCAAAGTGCTCAATGGTGGAACATCATCAAACGTTTGATCGAGGTAGGCCTCTTTCTTGTATTACACATTAGTTTATATAGCATATGTTGGAATTGAGTTGATTTCTGCAATCATACCTGTTTGTTGTGGTTTACCCTTGGCCATAGAGGGTTTTTCCCTTGTAACATACACTTGACAAATTATTTCAGTTATCACTCTATTATAACTTCATACTTTGGGGGGCTCTCTGTTACACATTATTTTCATCACCCTTATGATCGTTAATTATGTAAACATATCCTTTGTCTTTAGAAGGATCAGTGGCTTGAATTCCTGAGAAAAGAAGGGAGAAGAACTTTGCCTGAGAGAAGTTGTCTTTTCCTTTGTAAAAACAATATTAAGGAGAATCATCGCACCCTTCCTACTGTTATGGGTGCAACGATCCCAGATCGTCACTTGTTGTACTAAACTTGGCCTGTGACATCGTCACACTCTGCTCAGTTATAGGGGTGCGACGATTTTTGTACATGGGAAAAATGAACACATTCTTGATGCTTCTAGAATGAGAAGCTTCTCTGGTGAGGTGGCCTCTGATCGGTTTGGATATTACTCGCTTTTCCGATTTAGTGGGATCATCCTAACCTCCTCACCTTATCCTCTTCAGCTTATAATTATCTTGGAAAAGTTAGTTATATCTTGATTGAATAGTAATTGTGAGTAGCTATCAGATCTACAGTCACAAAATCCGTGGATCAGAAGTGTGTGGGAAGCAAGGGACTCTTGGAAGGGACCTTACAACATCAAGGCCTCGGTTGGATTCTCCTTTTCATATTTTTAATACAACAATATATTTATTCCCCATAAAATTGTGTTTATTTTATTGTATGACTCATTGATCACATACATAGGTTTTGTTGAGTATACGTTGTTTCTTTCACTTCGTTGGCTTATGTCTTTTTACAGGTTCAACATCCTATAATCCTTGGAATGAAGAGAGAATAACACTGGCGAGGACAAACGATGTTTAAAAGGTATGTCATTTATCTCTTGTTAGTTAGTATTCTTGATAATTAAAACTTAGGAAAAGTTTTATATTCCGTCTTGTTTTGTTCTAGTTTTGGGGTGAAACTAGGGAGATCTATTTGTGTCCGCACTTACCGATTAGTCCGACGACTTCATGTTGAATTTGAGCCACTAGCTTCTTAGCTAGGGGCTAAGTACAAACCATGTGAATCTGTGAACCATGCATTGGGAAGTCGCAAGCATAGTTTTCTCTGGTTCAATCTTGTGTAAAAATGAAACCACCTACCTCAAGCATAGTTTACTCTGGTTCACGCTTGTGTAAAAATGAAACCAAGTCCAAGCATAGTTTTGTTTAGTTTTTAAGCTTGTGTAAAAATAAAATCTATTCCAATAATATTTTTCTTTTTTTTTAAGCTTGCGTAAAAATGAAAACAATCCCGAGCTTAGTCTTTGTTCTTTCTTGTGCTCGTAAATACATGAGAATGTAACCGAGTGAAATTTTATCACTTTTTTCGGACCCATAAAGGTTATACGAAAAAGGAACCCCCTAGATTTCCCTCTAAGCTCTTTTCAGACTCTCTAAACATGAAAATGTTGCCGAGCGATATTGTTCTTTTCATGCTCGTTAAAGTATTTGAAGAAAATGTCTGTTGAGCGGTAGATTATCTCTTTTTCGGTCTCATCAGACTATTTTATGAAAAAGAACATTTTGGAGTTTCCTTTAAGTGTTTTTCAAACTCTCTAAATATGAAAAACCATTGAGTTTACTTTCTTTGGACTCGTAAAACAAACATCGAAAGGCCCATATGGGACCAAACCACTCCTTCCTAGGGTTCGTTAAATATACTATGAAGGACTCATCCAAAGGATGAGCTTACATCAACAAGCATATGTTATCCTCCTCAAGATTGCATAAAAATAAAGATGTACTTGCCAGAGATGGTGGGGGAAAATTCGGAAAGAAATGTGTCTCTGTATCCGTGTTAGTGGCAGTAATAGTCACTCTTGAACATGACACCCCCCTTCATTATTGCGTATGGGTTGGGAAATCTATTTGTCTTTCATTTTCCCATCCGCAAATTCATATGTTGTGTCCTCCTTGAGTCAATTCTTCCAAGACCATTTGTTGTGTCATTCATATGTTCAATAGAAGTCCAACCTTAATAAGCATTCTATCAATTCGGCCATCTGCAGTTATAAATCTTCTACCATGTTGGCCTTCCCTGTGTCAGTTTTGAATCACTTCATACTCTGATCTACCTCAAATCTGTTACTTATTTCGTGTCATTGATGGGGGATACATCAAGGCCCTCCTGTAAAGAGTCTTTTCCTGTCGAATTCAACTCATTATCTAGGAACAAGACTTAGAAATCATTCAGTACCTTAGCGCCTGCATGCCTCAATGGCAGGTCTCCTTGCTTCCATTAGTGGGTTCACATCATTGACCTCTAATTGGGAGATTCCATCAAGTTTTCGACTTCAACTCATTTATTTTCATTCGTTGTTTTGTACTATGGTACCTTGGGAGTCATTGACATCAATGGTGATTTCCCTCGCACTTGTTAATGGTTCTCATCATTGACCGGTAATCAAGTGGTTTCTACCATGTTCGAATTCAACACCTGTAATCACATGGCTATATTCATACTTAGAGACGACATAAATGAAGACCCTGGATTCTATCATTTCAGTCCATGTTGCGATGGAATATTCATGATTTGTATTGACACATAGATCCACTTTGTATGTCTCGTGGCTATCTTCGAATTTGAGTCCTTTTAGAGCATAGATCCACAGTGTATTCTTGGTGGCTATGCTGATTCATAATGACATGGATCCATAGTGTATATTTAGTGGCCATGACTCACTTGACATTTTTCAATCTGAGTATGGTAATTCCTACCTTAGACAATGGTATATTATTATGTTGATGCTTGATTGTTTGCAGGTTCCCGATCGGTGCGATCCTTGTTTGAAACACACATTCTACAAAGTGTTTCAGATTTCACGAGTTCCAAATTCATACTTTGGGTGGCATTCTGTTACACATTATTTTGCTCACCCCAGTGATCCATTGACAACATGTGTTCATGTTCCCAAAAAAGAATCTTTCTCCATGAGGAAAGTGACTGGATTTCTCTTCTCAAAAACCCTATTAAGAAAGGTCATTGCAAGCTACACTATGCATAGAGTGCAACAATGTCTGATCATCACCCCCTTCTTTAAATTTTGGCTGTGACATCTCCACAGGCTACACTATACCGAGGGTGCGACTATGCAAAAAGCTAAGAAAAGTTCAAGTTTCACGAATGTTCTAGAAGGGGATTTTCCCAAAGATGAGGTGGCCTCTGAACGGTTTAGATCTTACTTAGTTCTATGATTTGGTAGGATCATCCTAATCTCCTCAACCATCTCTCTTTCACCCTATATAAAGAGGGATCTCTCATGGAAAAGTCTAAGGTTGAATAGGCTAATAATTGGATGGAGAATTCTACTTCAGATCATGCTTGAGAGCCTCATTTTTGTTCATCAAGTCATTGTGGATATTCTTCATTCAAGGTTGGAGAAAGTGTGTGTGTTGGAGAAAAGGGCCATCGAGAGGGGACCTTATGACATCAAGGATTTGGTTGTAATCTCCACTTTCATTTTAATATGATACAACAATATGTTTCCTTCCCATAAAACTAGTCTTGTTTTATTGTATGATTCCTTGATCACATACATAGGTTCTTGTTGAGTTAATT
>JASDQU010012683.1:401167-413410 GCA_032191745.1 Picea mariana | reverse complement strand
ATTATGAAAGACATTGGAATGGATTATCAAACTATAGATGCATGTCCTAATGATCATATTATATATTATGGACAACATTCTTTGAAAATAGAATGCCCGCATTGTCTTATCGGTAGATATCGAACTGATCAAGTAACAAAAAGGGTGCCTCGAAAGGTTCTTCGTCATATTCCCATAATTCCACATTTGTAGTGATTGTTCAGGTGTGAAAGCATAACACAATTTATGGATTACCATGCACATAACAGAAGTGGAGATGGTGTTCTTCGAATGGATATTGATGGTTATGCTTTTAGGAAAATTCAGGGAAAATTGACAGATTTCAAAGATGAACCTCGTAATGTTAGGCTTTCATTGGCAGCTGACGGTGTTAATCCATTCAGATATCTTAGGTCTATTTACTCAGTGTGGCCTATTTTTGTTATCAACAATAACATTCCTCCTTGGATGTTAATAAAGAGGGATCACATAATGTTGACAATGATTGTTCCAGGTATTTGTTTACATTAATTTTTTGAATCTAACATTTTCATTTGTTTCATTTTTTTCATAATATCTTTTGTTTATTTATTTACTTATATATACATGATATCATGGTTATATTAATTATGTGTAATTTCAAAAAATTAGGTAAGTACCAGGTTAAATATATGAATGTATATATTGAGCCTCTTATCGATGAGCTACTAAAGTTATGGGCTGGCATCACTATGCATGACATCTATAAACCAAACAGGGAGAAGAAATTTAAATTTCGTGGAATACTTTTATGGACAATTCATGATGCCCCAGGACTAACACATTTTAGTGGTATGTAGCATTCTAATATTCATCTTTAATACTATATAATTTTTTAATGATATCATGATGCATGTTTAATTTTTAAATAATCTCATCGTATAATTGACATTAATCCATTTATTGCGGGTCTTCAAACAAAGGGTAAAATTGCATGTCCAGTTTGTGGTCCTAAGATGAAGTATCGTCATTCAAAATTTTTAGGAAAGTTGGTGTTTGATGAGTATAGGAACCTCCTCCCTAGGAACCATAGGTATCGTACTGCTGAAAAACATCTTTTCAATGGGAAAGAAGAGACTGGTTTAAAACCATGAAGAATGACACCTCACCTATGGAGGTTGGAATATAATAGAGATTGTCAAGGTACTCAATTTCTTTATGTATCGTATATCATGTAATGTTTTGAATGTTTATTTTAATCATTGAATTTATTTTACCGTATTTGACAATTATTTTTGTGATTTATTTTATGCTTCATGAAGGTATTAATAATGGGCTTCCAAGAGGAATGAAATGTTATCCCACTCAATTCATGAGTTTTCCCTACTATGAGGAGCTAAAAATAGCTCATTTGTTTGATACAATGCATATCGGGAAGAATGTGACAAAAATGTTATGGCCAATCATAGATGGTAGGAGGGACAAAGAAAAAATTGTCAAAATTTGTACTGACATTCAGGACGCCAATCATGCAATGTGAAGTGTGGTCCAATCAAATAGATCATATGGACTAGACCGAAATAACCTCCATGGTTATTAACAGGGTAACAACGCGATGATGTAAAAGAGATCATTCAAAGAATTAAATTTCCCACGAGTTTTTCTTCAAACATAAATAATATCTTAAAGAAGAAAGGTGAATTTGGTGGGGTAAAAACACATGATTGGCATACCTTCATTAAGGTAATAATTTTGGTATACATATTTATATATATTGGCCTTATACATCTTTTTATTTTTTTTATTTTTTTTGTTTACTTTGGTCGAAACAAATAACGATTCATTTTTTTGTTACANACAACAACATCAAACAAGTTATATATGATCTTGGAAAATACATGAGGTAAGTAGTTGTGATTTATATGCAAAATGTTCTTTCAAATTATTGTTGTACCTAATGACACGTGTTTTACTTGTAATATAATATATTATGTTATGTTATGTTATGTTGAAACATGTTATTTTCTTGTGTCATGATCTCATGTAGATGGTTGTGATTGAAAGAAATCCATGAAGATGATATTAAGTATTGAAAGAGAGAAATTCTTCATCTAATGTGTGAAATGAAAAGGTTTATACCTCCAACATTTTTCAATGCACAAAAACACTACCTCATACACCAAATTGAGGAGATTGAAATTTGTGGACCTTTTCATACAAGGTCAATGTGGATGGTGGAGAGGCACTTGAAATCATTGAAGGTGTTGGTTAGACAAAGAGCATGTCCTGAGTGTTCTATGGTGAAGGGATATATGGTATATAAATCCATGGTGTATATTCATCGGTATCTTCCTAAATTAGTAGCGCCAACTATGCATGCAGTGGATCGTATTTGGGATGTGAACTCCATCAAAAAATTTGAAGATCAGGAGCACCTGTTGGGGAAAGGTAGAATGAAAAAAATGAGAGGTAATATATTAATGATTGTGGAGATTTATATTAATAATACATATAAAGTTTCGTCTTTTGTGTATATGATCATACTCATTAATATATTAATATAATTTGTTTCATAAATTGTTAATATTTATAACCTGCATGGACATTATAACTAATATTTCATATTGGTGAATTATGATGTTTTGATTTCAGTTTCTCAAGAGTGGGATGCACTACATTTATACATTGCAAAAAATATTGACTAGATGAATGTATGGATTGAAAGATGTAAACAACATAATGGAGGTAGGTTATCATGGCAACGACTATCTGAATTGGTTAGAGAAACTCGTCGTAACAGAGATGCCAATGTTACACAAAGGGAAATTGATTTTGCATATGGTTTGAAAGATGGACAGGAAAGAAAATTCACCCATTTTATTCAGTTATTTTATATTATATTAATGTGACAACATGTGTACTATATTTTTCAGATACTTTCCAAGTTATATAAATATATATGTTAATTTATTAATTGACAATGCATCTTTTACATATCTGGAATATTGCAGTTGAAACACCACAAGGTTATGTGGTTCAATGATCGTAAATTTCACATCAAACAATTGGATGAAACCAGGAAAACTTTTGATAGTGGGATAATTGCAGTATTCCAGTTCACTAATGTTTCCTCTAGGAGTGACAGAAATCCCCGAGAATCTGAAAATAGATACTATGGGTATTTAAATGATATACTTTAGTGTGACTTTAATTCCTTCAAATTAGTTATGTTCGATGTCAAATGGTATAGGTTGTGAATGCATGAACGCAATGAGGAAAGAACTATTATTCAACATGCCAACAGATTTCCAATGATTAAAACTACGGTGTTTGAAAGAGGACATGATCGCTATGTTTTTCCAAGCCAATGTGAACAGGCCTTTTACTCAAATGTTCCAAGTGAGATGGATTGGTCATTTGTTGTTAGATATGATCCAAGAGGAAGGCCAGTTAAGTATACTCATTTACAGGAAGAAGATGATATTGAACATCAAAAAGATGATTCGCTGGATTAGATAGAGCTAGAAGATCATGCAAGGTCGACAGATGAAGAAGATGAAGAAGATCATGATCCAGGCATAGGAGACAATATTGCAATTCTTGATGATGATGTCAATGAAAATATGCTCGNTCGTCAATCCTTTCAACATCGTTTCTGAACCAGATGATGATACAGATGTCGAGTTCGATTAAGAAGATCAAGATACAGAATAAGGATGATTACAAATATGTTGAGTTTGGATTAGGTACGTGACTATATATTTTAATTTGTATGAATTATTCTCTTAAAATAATTTACTTATAATGTCATGGGTTAATTACATGTTTTTAAGTTTTATGCAACATTTTTATATCCTATGTTACATGTAGTTTAACTATTATGTGAAACCTGAAAGTAGTTTCCAATATACTAAAGTACGTGGTAAACTAAAAATATCATTTACAAACACATAATTTCATTTACCTTCATTAAAAAAAAAAATTGTAGTTTATATGCATGAATCTTACTAGGACGTTGCTTTCAATTATTTTCTATTTTATAGATTTTTTATTGAGTATCAATTGAGAGTGATATGAGGGGGAGGGGAGGGGCCATATGAGCTTCCACCTTCACATGGTTGGCCTTGTTCAGTAGAAGATAAATTATTCTTGAAACCAAGAGAAACTCTTTCATTTTTATACCATCATGATCGTAGATGTCATCAATATTGTTGTCATATTATTGCATCAACGAAGTTTCAATGAACGTGTTTGTCATTTCTATATAATTTTCATTGCAACCATATTTTTATTTCAAAGTACGCAAATTGGTTGACGCAAGTTTTAAGTTTGCATCAGTCTTTCTTCATTTTTCTTTCAGGTTCTACATTAGTGTATATAAAATGTATCTGTGTCATAGTTGTGATGAAAATTCCCTCTTTTTCATTGATTTCTTAATCAAAACCATAAAAATACTCCCTTGCAGTACTATATGTGGGGATGTGTGTACTGTCAAACGAATTTTACAAGGAACAATGAACGGAAATTGTATTAGGACTAGACATGGGCAATAGTGACCTCTGAATGGGGCCAACATTGAAATTTTTTCAAATTGTTTCTGTATGCACTAAAATTTCACATGGATAGACTATTGACATGCCTTAACGATATGGGAGGGTTTCTGGATTCAAATTTGACTCACACACCCACTTTCTTCCATCATCAATTCATCATGTAAACCATAAACCCTATTTTCCATATGTTCTAGTAGATATGTTAATGATTCCTAATTTCATATTTGTATTTGGATCAAGGTACAACTAGCTTGCAAAGCATCAAATTTTAATTTCAATTTGATAAACCAAATATGAAATGAATCCTAATTAAAACCATCAAGTGTTGGAATTTGTCATTTAAGTGTAGTGTCATGTAGTTATCTTTTAAAACATAGAGAGAGTAGTCTCTATAGAAGTAGAGCAATGTATTGATATTGGATTCTCTTCTAAGCTAACGTTGATCTTTTTAACCTTCAAGAAATATTGATATATATGGTGGTGTGAAAAGAAGTAGAATAGGTACTAGAGGAGAAAATCAAGGATAATTTAGTACCCATCACTTATGCAAACATTTTCATCGGCAAGAGAGACAAATAAGGGAATTTGTCAATAAGAGACAAGGAAAGGATATCATCGCAAGAGCGACGAATGTAAATAATCTTGCGACAAATTAGCTATACTATCAATGAAAAAAGTTCGTTGATAGTATAGATAATTCGCCGCAAGAATATTTACATGGGATAAACAAAGGAAATGGATGATGTGGTTCCAAGTATATCTAATTAGTTGCAAGTATCTTCAAATGTACACATAGGATACAATTCGTCACCTTTCTTCATTTTTCTTTCAGGTTCTACATTAATGTATACACAATGTATGTGTGTCATAGTTGTCATGAAAATTCCCTCTTTTTCATTTATTTCTTAATCAACACCATAAAAATACTCCCTTGCAGTACTAGATGCAGAGATGTGTGTACTATCAAACGAATTTTAAAAGGAACAAGGAATGGAAATTTTACTGGGACTAGACACGGGCAATAGTGACATGTGAATGGGGCCAATGTTGAAATTTTTTCAAACTATTTCTGTATGCACTGAAATTTGACATGGATAGACTATTCACATGCCTTAATGATATGGAAGGGTTTCTAGACTCAAATTTGACTCACACACCCACTTTCTTCCATCAACAATTCATCATGTAAACCATAAACCTTATTTTTCTTTCAAAGTACACAAATTGGTTGACGCAAGTTTTAAGACTTCATTAGTCTTTCTTCATTTTTCTTTCAGATTCTACATTAATGTATATACAATGTATATGTGTCATAGTTGTGATGAAAAATCCCTCTTTTTCGTTGATTGCTTAATCAACACCATAAAAATACTCCCTTGTAGTACTAGATGCAGGGACCTGTGCACTGTCGAACGAATTTTAAAAGGAAAAAGGAACGAAAATTGTACTAGGACTAGACACGGGCAACAGTGACATGTGAATGGGGCCAACATTGAACAAATTGTTTCTGTATGCACTGAAATTTAACATGGATAGACTATTTGCATGCCTTAACGATATGGGACGGTTTATGGAATCAAATTTGACTCACACACCCACTTTCTTCCATCATCAATTCATCATGTAAACCATAAACCTTATTTTTCTTTCAAAGTACACAAATTGGTTGACGCAAGTTTTAAGTTTGCATCAGTCTTTCTTCATTTTTATTTTAGGTTATACATTAATGTATATACAATGTATCTGTGTCATAGTTGTGATGAAAAATCACTCTTTTTCGTTGATTTCTTAATCAACACCATAAAAATACTCCCTTGCAGTACTAGATGTGGGGACATGTGTACTGTCGAACGAATTTTAAAAGGAACAAGGAACATAAATTGTAATAGGACTAGACATGGGCAACAGTGACCTGTGAATGGGGCTAACGTTGAAATTTTTTCAAACTGTTTCTGTATGCATTGAAATTTGACATGGATAGACTATTCACATTCCTTAACGATGTGGGAGGGTTTCTAGACTCAAATTTGACTCACACACCTGCTTTCTTACATCATCAATTCATCATGTAAACCATAAACCCTATTTTTATTTCAAAGTACACAAATTGGTTGACGTAAGTTTTAAGTTTTCATCAATCTTTCTTCATTTTTATTTCAGGTTCTACATTAATGTATATACAATGTATATGTGTCATAGTTGTGATGAAAAATCCCTCCTTTTCATTGATTGCTTAATCAACAGCATAAAAATACTCCCTTGCAATACTAAATGTGGGGACTTTTGTACTGTCGAACGTATTTTAAAGGAACAAGGAATTGAAATTGTACTAGGACTAGACACAGGCAACAGTGACCTGGGAATGGGGCCAACGTTGAAATTTTTTCAAATTGTTCTGTATGCATTGAAATTTGACATGAATAGAATATTCACATGCCTTAACGATATGGGAGGGTTTTTGGACTCAAATTTGACTCACACACCCACTTTCTTCCATCATAAATTCATCATGCAAAACATAAACCCTATTTTTCTTTCAAAGTACACAAATTGGTTGACACAAGTTTTAAGTTTGCATCAGTCTTTCTTCATTTTTCTTTCAGGTTCTACATTAATGTATATACAATGTATCTGTGTCATAGTTGTGATGAAAAATCCCTCTGTTTCGTTGATTTCTTTATCAACACCATAAAAATACTCCCCTGCAATACTAGATGTGGGGACATGTGTACTATCGAATGAATTTTAAAAGGAACAAGGAACGAAAATTGTAGTAGGACTAGACACAAGTAACATTGACCTGTGAATGGGGCCAATGTTGAATTTTTTTCAAACTATTTATGTATGCACTGAAATTTGACATGGATAGACTATTTGCATGCCTTAACAATATGGGAGGGTTTCTGGACTCAAATTTGACTCACACACCCACTTTCTTCCATCATCAATTCATCATGCAAACCATAAACCCTATTTTTCTTTCAAAGTACACAAATTAGTTGACGTAAGTTTTAATTTTGCATCAATATTTCTTCATTTTTCTTTCAGGTTCTACATTAATGTATATACAATGTATCTATGTCATAGTTGTGATGAAAAATCCCTCTTTTTCGTTGATTGTTTAATCAACGCCATAAAAATACTCCCTTGTAGTACTAGATGTGAGGACTTGTGTACTATCGAACGAATTTTAAAAGGAACAAGGAATGGAAATTGTACTAAGACTAGACATGGGCAATAATGACCTGTGAATGGGGCCAGCGTTGAAATTTTTTCAAATTGTTTCTGTATGCACTGAAATTTGACATGGATAGACTATTTTCATGCCTTAATGATATGGGAGGGTTTATGGACTCAAATTTGACTCACACACCCACTTTCTTCCATCATAAATTCATCATGTAAACCATAAACCCTATTTTTCTTTCAAAGTACACAAATTGGTTGACGCAAGTTTTAAGTTTGCATCAGTCTTTCTTCATTTTTCTTTCAAGTTCTACATTAATGTATATGTGTCATAGTTGTGATGAAAAATACCTCTTTTTCATTGATTACTTAATCAACACCATAAAAATACTCCCCTGCAGTACTATATGCGGGGACGTGTGTACTGTCGAACGAATTTTAAAAGGAACAAGGAACGGAAATTGTACTATGACTAGAAACGAGCAACAGTGACCTGTGAATGGGGCCAACATTGAAAGTTTTTCAAATTGTTTCTGTATGCACTGAAATTTGACATGGATAGACTATTTGCATGCCTTAACGATATGGGAGGGTTTTTGGATTCAAATTTGACTCACACACCCACTTTCTTCCATCATCAATTCATCATGTAAACCATAAACCCTATTTTTCTTTCAAAGTACACAAATTGGTTGACGCAAGTTTTAAGTTTGCATCAATCTTTCTTCATTTTTCTTTCAGGTTATATTGCTTAATCAACACCATAAAAATACTCCCTTGTAGTACTAGATGCAGGGACATGTGTATTGTCGAACATATTTTAAAAGGAACAATGAATGGAAATTGTACTAGGACTAGATCGACATGGGCAACAGTGACCTGTGAATGGGGCCAATGTTGAATATTTTTCAAATTGTTTTTGTATGCACTGAAATTCTACATGGATCGACTATTTGTATGCCTTAACGATATGGGATGGTTTTTGGACTCAAATTTGACTCACACACCCACTTTTTTTCCATAATCAATTCATCATATAAACCATAAACCCTATCTTTCATATGTTCTAGTAGATATGTTAATGATTCATAATTTTATATTTGTATTTGACTGAAGGTACAACTATCTTGCAAAGTATCAAATTTTAATTTCAAGTTGATAAACCAAATATGAAATGAATCCAAGCATCATTTGATATCGTCGCAAGAGCGACGAATGTAAATAATCTTGCGACGAATTAGTTATAATATCGACGAAAAATGTTCATCAATAGTATAGCTAATTCGCCGCAAGAATGTGTCTTTGAATGGTGTTATATGGTTTGCAAGGAGTGTAGGGATTATATGGTGTAATGTAGTGTAGTCTATAAGAACAATCTCTATGCCAAACCTCAAAATGGATAGTACCATATCTTATTCATAAGACAAATATTCTTTGTATGTTTCCTTTTGGTGGCTCAAGCCCTCACACATGATTCATGACAATGAAATTTAACAATTTGACCATTGAATGATAGTGTTATGTCACATGCAAATTATGAATTGACTTAGCTTGCAAATGAACTTTGACAAGCCCTTATGGACCAAGCATCATTTGATTGGTAGGATATTGATAGCTTTCAAAACTCTTATCTATGCAAGGAATGTTTCTTTGGTAGGATATTGGTAGCTTTCAATATTGTTATCTCTTATATATTAGCACATGATGATCGTCGGGGACAATTTGAGAAAAAACTAGAAAATTACAATTTTTAAAAGGTGAAATCCGAGCAAACTGAGAACTAATATGCCTTACCTTCATACATAGAACATACACATACCTTATAATCCACCTTAATAGTTACATAACATTAATGTAAAACAACCTTAAAACTAGAAATTGTACATGTTCAAATAGGTTTCCATTAATACTCTTATAAACCAAACCCTTATGTAATTGTTAAGATATAACCCCTAAAATTTATAACCCTCTTAAGCTTATAAACCCTAATATAACCTCCCTATCCCCTACCATCTATAATCTCAATAACCCCTATCCCATTAACAACTAATAGAACCCTTGGTATCTATAAAGACATATAATCTCTAATCCTTACACATTCTATTGCATCTAACCAAAATAACACTGGATTCCTATACCCTTTGATCCATATCCCTATAACCCATCTCATTCCTAACCCACATGACTCTGAACACAAATAACCACTTCCATAGTACATTATAACCCATAAGATACGACATAACCACTACAACTCCTAATCCCTAAAACTTTATATATCACCTAAAAAATTTAATCCATAAACATTATAACCCTCAACTGACCACACCCCATAGTAGGTCGTGACGGGATTAGTATTGATGTCTATGCTTGATGATATATTAGGATATAATCAAGTTTTGGTATATGAATTAAGGGATTACATTGAGACACCTAACACCTAGCTATTATAACTTAATCACACCTAAACCCTAATATAACCCATCACTTATATAACATTTATACCCTTATAATTCATAACCACTATCCTCTATAACTTAACCCTTGTAACCCCTTACCTCCAACATGCATCAGTGTTAATTATTGACTCATATAGCACACTCATAGTCTTGCAAACAACCCATACAAAGGACTCATGTGATGGCTGGAGCACTAGTCATTCAAGGCTCTTGAGTTCAACAATATTCAACAATATCTTGAGGCACCACTTGTTTTCCTTCCTCGACCATGGTCAAGATCCTATGATATATACTCAGTGCACAAAACCTCCTAATGGAGTCCATATATTCCAACTTTGATGCTAAAAAACACTTAGTTGATAGGGCGTGTGCTATGTTAATTTGTAGGTGTTGTTCATGGTGATTGATCCTAAGAAGTGATGTGTAGGGAATAAGGTCCAAGTTTTTTCCTCCCAGCCTAACCATGGAATTTGAGATCAAGAAGGTATAGTTAGGGCTTAAGACCCTTCTTTCCCCCTTAACCTTCATGGTAAGCCCCCAAGACCCATTTCTATTGTACAAAACATACTCATGGCACCATTATATCTTGCTTTGGATTCTAAAAAACACCAACGACAACCCTGAGAACCATTCCTAATGGGAGGTCTAACACATTTTTATTTAGGGCATATATTTTGGCTTAATAATGGTACATGTATCCCTCAAATAGTCCAAAAATAACCTACAAGGGTCCTATGTAATGGCTCAAGGACTCGTCCAACACTATATCCTAAGAATTTGTGTGGGTTGTAGTTGTTTTTCATAGAAGTTAAGCCTAAGAATGTTCACTTAGGGAACAAGTACTACCATGTTTCCCTCGCTTGACCTTAGTTATATCTCGAAACCCATTCTTGGTTCAAAAATAATTTATTCATGGTGCCCAAATTCCACTTTGAGGTGAATGATATGTTACATAGGTCATATGTGGTGGTTTGACTACTTGTATATGGTTCTTGAGCTTGAGAAGCAAGGTTTAGGGTTGAATACTCTTGTTTCCTTTCATCAATTATAATCATGAACCTAAGACCCATCCATGATGATCAAGAAGACCTCATAATGTCACCCATATTCAACTAATTGGATGCCAAAGACTCCCTAGAGATGACTCGTGTCATGGTTTTTAGGTGTTGTCAATGGTGGTTCATGAGCTCGAGAAGGTTTAGTTAGGGATTTAGGCCATTGTTTCCAACTTGCAATGTTTATGCCTCTACACCCATTTTCAATGTACAAAACCTAATCATGATGCCTATATCCCTATTAAAGTCAAATTAATTTATGTTATGTTGGTTTGAGGACTTGTTTAAGGCTCTTGATGAAAACTTGTTCACCCATCCATGGTATTATGTGGTGACCTGAGGACTTGTTCATGGTGCTTGAGCTAGACATGGAATAGAAATTGCATTTATTTCATCTTATGAATTTTTTTGTGGTTATATATAAATAATTTAGGACCTATATGTCATATTATAGGGACCAATGGCCATGCACAAGGCTACAAATTAACCACAAAACATGCCCTCTATAGGAGGTCAATATCCTTAGAGTGGGATATGGCTTCCATTAGAAGGTTTTTTGCATGAAAGGTGGGTCTCATACCATGGTTTGAGGGAGAAATATAGGGAATTATTCCCTAAATTAATATTATTGATATAATGTGCCACAATCAAGGCCTTAAACCACAACATAGACCCTTTAAAGTGGACCTTTGGCATACAAGTGGACTATAGTCATGAACCTAAGACCCATCCATGATGATCAAGAATACCTCATAATTTCACCTATATTCAACTAATTGGATGCCAAAGACTCCCTAGAGAGTACTCGTGCCATGGTTTTTAGGTGTTGTCGATGGTGGTTCATGAGCTCGAGAAGGTTTAGTTAGGGATTTAGGCCATTGTTTCCAACTTGCCATGTTTATGCCTCTACACCCATTTTCAATGTACAAAACCTAATCATGATGCCTATATCCCTCTTAAAGGCCAATTAAGTTACGTTATGTTGGTTTGAGGACTTTTTCAAGGCTCTTGATGACAACTTGTTCACCCATCCAT